>JAJPUD010005382.1:0-44402 GCA_023553655.1 Myrmecobius fasciatus
AAAGCCGAGAAAACTGCAACAATTTATATTTGCCCTGGGGCAGTTTGCCGAGTTGACTTCCGGTCTGAGGCTGGTGGGGCTAGACCACGTTTTCAGTTTCTCTAGATCCACCCTTTACCAAAGGCAGATCTGTCAAAGCACCTGCCTGCAAGCAGAGCAAAGTGGCCCAGGCGTCTCCCAGGGGCTTCCTGGGTGCCCAAAATCCGCCCCTCTATCACAGCCCTGACTTCCGCCCCGGCTGGAGTCCGATCGCTACCAGCGGCCGATTTCCCCTGAGGCTAACCTTCTCCGGAGTTCTTTCACGGTAGATCTTTTATAGAAGTGTGTTGTAGTCCAAATGCTTGGCGAGGACCTCACTCGGAAACCAGTTTTAAAGTTTACTTTGTCTGGGTTGGGGGAATGTTGGAGGGAGTTCAGAGAGAAAGCTGTTCGCAGTTCGCCATCTTGGCTCCGCCCCCTGTCTTCCTTAATTTTTTATTGTTCCCATTAATCTCTACTTACATATCTTTTAATATTTCCTTTATCATCATGTTTATTTGTAATGGTCTATTTTGGATGGATTTAATTTTTCTTGCTTTTTGCATTTATGAGTTCATTATGCTCTAGCATATGATCAATTTTTTTATTTGCTTTTTGCTGAGGCAATAAAGGTTAAGTGACTTGCCCAGGGTTACGCAGATAGGAAATGTTAAGTGTCTGAGACTAGATTTGAACTCAGGTCCTCCTGATTCAGGGCTGATGCTCTATCCACTGCGCCACCTAGTTGCCCCACATATGATCAGTTTTTAAGAGGAATTATGTGAAAAAAACAAATATGCCTTTTTGGGGTTCTTGGTTGTGAGGTAATTGGGATTCAGAGACTTTCCCAGGGTTATACAGCTAATAAGTACTAGGTGTCTAGAGTTACATTTGAACTAAGGTCCTCCTGACTACAAGACATTCAATGCTCTATCCATGGCATCACCTACATGGGCCTACTTTTTAATGTTCTTATTCAATAATCCCTGCTGGTCTGTTAAAGTTATTTCCTGTAACATTTTATTCATATCCATAATTTTGTCTTGTTTAGAGAGAGTATAACATAGTAGATGAAGTAGCAATCTTGGCATGAATAGTGAAATTTGGAAGAGAATTAGGTTTTGGGGAAAGATAATAAGTACTGCTTTAGACATATTGATTTTGAGATAGCTATATTTACTACAAGATAACTAGTAAGTAGTTGGTGATATGAAACTGGAGGTCAGAAACAAGGTAAGGGATATATGTATAATCTGAAAATCATTTGCCCAGACAATATGCCTTACCATCTCCCCTAGCCACATCTATGATCTTATTCTTTATTCTTAATTCTATCATTATTCCCTTCTAAAAAAAACAATATTATCCTCATTAAGCTTATAGCCAAGTGTGATAAATGCTTTTCTTATACATTATCTATCACCCTTTGTGTTTGAAAGAATTTTATCTACAGTAGTTTACTCCAAAAATATTAATTCAGTTCCTTCCACCTCTAGAACACTCTGTGATCTAATTTCTTTTCATGTTTTACCTGTAAGTATTCTTTTCTTTGATCTCTCAGTGACCTTCATACAAGGCAAGACTTCTAAAAAACAACAAGCTTATCTCCTCTTTTTCCTAGTATAGATAAGACTAATATTCTAGTTACTTTTAGAAAGATTTTCAGCTCTGATGTCCTATTCCCAGAAGTTTTCATGCACAAAGGAGGCAGTGTAGTATAAGAGAGGTAGCATTTGTTTTAGGCATAGATAATCCATCATTTCTAAATCATACTTCATGGGTTTCTTCATAATTTTTGTCTTCTTTCAATAATCTTCAGGGAAGCAAAATTTCTTAAAAATGCTAATCTTGAAAGCATGTCAACATTTTAAGCTCAGAAGCATCCTGGCATATCTTCATACTGTTTGGATTGTGTCTTTCTTTGGTTTCTTCTGTGTAATATATTTGTATGTGAAATGTTATGTTTATTCTGTGCATTCTTTAGTAAGAATAATTCAAATTCTTCCCTCCTATTAAAATAAATTTTTTTTTAAATGAATGGCTAAGTTAAGATTTATAGAACATGCTATTTATTGGATCAAACTAATGTCCTTTAGTTTTCTGAATACCATAGTTCAGGTTCCTTTTATTTCTCATAGTTAATTAACAGTTTTGAAAAAAATGGATTATTTTTCCTTGGTATGTGGAGGTCTTTCTCCTCATGATTTCCAAGATTCTTCCTTTAATGCTAAAAGTCTGAACGAAAATGACTAGTACATTTCAGGATGAATTGAAATTGATATTCTTGTCTTCTATTCACATTTTATGTATCTTTATTTGGACCTCTTTTCTTTATAGCTTCCTGGAATATGATATTCAAGCTTAGTGTTTTTCTGTGTTTTTCTGGGACCAATAATTCTCAGTGTTTTCTGTGTGTTGACATGTTATGCCTTCAAAGTCAATTCTTCTGTGTATAGAAATCTCAAGGGCCCTTCTAATATTTCTTTCTTAAATTCTTTCCTCACTCTCAGAATTTTTGAATTCTGAATCTTCTACTCTTTTTTCAATATCTACCACCTTTATGAGTTTTCTCACTGAGTGATTATTTTATTTATAAGTATTTTATCAAAAGGTTCAATTTTTATTTTTAAAATTTTTTTTCATTATAGAACATCTAAACCATTCAGGAAGTTCTTGAGTTATTTAATAATTTCTAAAGCAATAGTTGAGTTGTTTTCACAGTATGATTTCTCTTTTTTTGAGATTTCACATCTTTTTTTAATCCCAAAATATTTACTCACCTTTACTTTTCATTTGCTCATCTTTTCATAGTCTACTAATTTTTGTGAGATTGTCATTGAGATCAATTATTCACTGTCTCCTTTTTTAAAATTTTACTTTATTTGTCAATTTATTACTCTTTTGAAGTGATAAAGACAACTGAGCTTAGACATGATCTCTTATGCAGACATTATGCCAGATGTTCTAACATACTCATAATAAACCTAATAATCAGGGTCTTCAGCCCATAGAGGATTGGAAGCAGTAGAACTGAAGGAGATCTGGGGACAAGAGAATAGTTTAAAGGCAGAAAATATCCAAACAACAATAGAAGCCTGAACCTGATGTTCAGGAAGATAATTGAAAAAAAAAAAACCCACAAAAAACAAAATTAAACTAAACTAAAAAGCAGACCTAGAATTGTTACCACACTCTATAATGATAATTTTTATTACAATGACTCTGAATCATCAAGAGAAGGTGGTTGATGAAAGGCCTCCTTGTAAAGTGTTGTTGTAGCCAAAGATATCAGTGTAGAAGTTATATTGATAGGAAGTATATAGGAAAGTAGACAGTGTTTTACCTGAAGTTATGAAGATCTGGAGCTCAATGGCAATTTTGATCCTTACCATCTATGTGACTTGTGAGCCTTAGTTTCCTTATCTAATAGAATATAATTTCCATTAGGGAAGTGATGGTATTATCTGGTATTTTTATTATCTACACCTAGCCTAGTATTTAGCTTTTAATAGGTACTTAATAAATAGTGGAACACTGATACAGATAATTATAATGCCTAATTCACTATTGTTGGTCAATTTGATGAGACAATTTGTTGATGTATAGCATATAATTAGTTAATGTATATATATATATATATATATATAAAGTATAAATATAACATTAACATATATATATATATAACATTTAAGTGATATATAAAGATCAGGGGTTATTGTAGTTTTCATAAGTTCATTCATTGAATTAATTTCAATAAATATAAAGCATAAATGCTTATGTATATATATGCATAATCACATAAGATATAAATATATAACATAAACATATGCATATTATGTATATATACCTGTGTGGATGTACATATGTAGAGAGAAGAAGAGAAAGAAGAGGGAGAAAAAAGGAATAAGCATTTGATAAGTATCTACTTTGTTCCAGACACTGTGCTAAACCTTTTAAAAATTTATCTTATTTGATACTTGCAACAAACCTGTGAGGAAAGTGCTATTATTATCCTCATTTTACAGTTATGGAAACTGAGGCAGGCAGAGATGAAATTATTTTCCCAGGATCACTAGAAAGTTCAGATTTCAGCTCATCTTCTTGATCCTAGCTCTAGCACTCTATCTTCTACATCATTTATACATACTTACATACATATATCTTGGACAGGTGCAGAGAATGGATAACAGGAACTAAGTAAATCTAGAGCTGAGTAGTCAGAATGGACATTTGGCAATCACTCAGAACATCCACTGATCTAATCATTGCTACAAATATCCATCTCTTTAATTATAATATTTTCTTTGTGATGTAGCTTGACGGCAAGCTACTGTGTAGCACATTAACAACTGCAACCTCCACGATATCATGGCATAAATGATAAGGACTAGAATACAAGGGCTTTTCCTGAATTAAGAATGAGAACTAATACATAAATAACTCGATACACTAGTGCTCCTAAAATATTTTTTAAAGTCCTCTAGGACATAGTGTATGATGAATTAATGGAAAATGTACACAAGAATTACATGGGAAAAGAAACAAAAAGTGTTGACCATTTGAATTAATAGAACTGTTCACGTAAATGGAATCTTTAATCTCCCAGTGTACTAATCAATCAAGAAGTACTTAATAAGCCTGTACTATATTATTAGGCTAGTACTACTGATGATAGGAAGGCAAAAATGAAACATCTGCCCTCAAGAAACTTAGAATCATTGGGTGAATTTTTGCATAAAGAATAAACAAAATAGGTAATTTGTTGGTGAAGGTAAGGTTGGCTGGAAAAATCAGGGCAAGTCATTGTAGAAGGTAATTTGAAAAAAAACTAGAAATTATAAGAGTAAGAATTGAGGAGAGAGTGCATTTCAAGTATTAAGGGAGCTTGGAAGAAAAAAAAATGAACCCATAATCTTTAGACAGTGAATGTGAATTTAATTTGTTGAAGGAGAGAGACTATTAGGGTCACTGAGTACTTTTTATAACGCAGCAGTGTAGCTTTGGGAGATCTGGTTCCTACATGGCTTTCTAGGTATTCCTTCAGTCTTATTTAGAGGCTATGCTATAAATTGTTTAAGATCTTAAACACTGAATACCATCAAAGATTGTGCAGAAATGATTCCTTGTCCCAAATTAGGACCAATTGCATCCATAATGAGACCCTTGTGGAACACCTCCATTAGTGGTCATAGGACAGAGTTGGTCTAACATTGTGCTACATTCGATAGTAAATTCTTAATGGGCAGGAATCTTTCATGTTTTATATTTTTTTCCCAGCACATGTAATCATGGAGTCTTAATGATTACCATTTGATGCTGCTGAAGGGGTATCAATGTTACTATGCTGCTTTACTCATATTTCAAATGCTCTAACAGTAAAATATGCTTAGGAAAAATAGACCCTGAGGTAAGATTTGTCCCATTTTAGAAATGGCATCACAAAGTGACCTCACTTCAAAATTAATAGGTTTGCGGAGAAGTCTAATTCTTGTGGAAAATAAAGTTCAATTTGTAAGATTTCTCTCCACCAGTAATAGGTATCCTTTTCCTTATGTATTGTCATTACTGCAATTGTTTCTCTTTTAAAGAAAAAAATATTCTTTGTGCAAGTTCTCCCTTATAGTCTATTTGGTTTTGATGTGAATGAGCATGGGTTGCTTCTCCTAGTTCCTCTCTGTACTGATATTTATTTTAAACCCTAAATGGATTTTCAGCAGTAGCATTTCTAATATGTTGCTTTGGCAGTGATTTGCATTGGTTCTGAAGTCACTTTTGCATCAGCTGCCAAGAGATTCCTCTTTCTCTAGTTTTCTTTCTACTCTTTATTTTATGACTTACAAGGAGTCTCTTTATTCAGATGCCTGTTTCCCTTCACCAAATTCTTTTGAATCTGCTTTTCCTGTTCAGCTTGTGTTGCCGACTTGCCCTTCCCCCCACCAAACCCCAGCTGTCAGCAGCAACAGCATCTGGAGAATGATAAACACCTCTCAGAGGCATTTGTTCTTATGAAAACCAGTAGGAAAATTTGATTATAACATGAATTCAATCATCTTATCAAAAAGATGTGGTATCCTTTTAAGAATAAATTTTGTAATATCTAACCATTAAATGGCAATAATTAGTACAGTTACTGTTATTATATAACTACGATGGAAATCATTTTTTATTATGCAATGATCTGATGTTCTCTACTTACCACATATTATCATATCAAAATATATAATGTGATTAAAAAAAGAGGTTGAGTAATTTTGTAGAAGGAAATCTACTTTTGACTAAACACTTTATGTGTTGATTAAAATGTTCAACTTTATAACAAACTTTTCTCCTAATATTAATTTCAAAGGGAAGGTTAAAGAGAAATGAGTAGCTATGAATAACAGATGGTCCACGAAAGGCAGGATGATGTAGTCAGCAGGTTTTCAGTTTGGAAAACGTGAGTTCAAACCTTGACTCTGACACATACTAGCTATATGCCTATGGATAATTTATTAATTTTTAGTACCCCAAGCAACTCTCTAAAACTATAAATCATACATGAGTCATGATATATATTAGGGCAAGGAGTTCCATAAGCACAGTTCCCTGTACTGATGAAAGATTATAGGTTTAAAAAAGAAATTCTACAAATGCAAGATTTAATTTATGAATATATTATGTAATAATAATAAATAAAAACAGTATTTTCAATTTTTTACTATACTCTTCTAGCATTCTGCTCTGGAATCTTATTAAAATAGCTGACAATTATTTAACACTTTAAAGTTTGCAAAGTACTTCATGCACATGACCTTATTTGCTCTACTCAACAAATAAGTACTACTATTTTTCTGACTCTTTAGATTAAGAAACTTAAAAACTGGAAAGTTGAGGCAGGGTAACACAGTTGGTAAGTGAGATGAGGCTCAAACTGAGATCTTGCTAATTGAGCTCAGTGCTTTTACTACTCTATGTGCATGCACCATTGCTTTTATTCATGTGATAAAGGTGATCCTGGGTTCTCAGTGACTAGAGTGGTAGAGCACAGTCTTAGAAAGTTAGAAAGACTTCAAGAGATTATATATGTTATATAAGCTCCAGTAAGCTATTCTTGGAGAGATTCATTACTAAAAAAGCGGTCACAAGATATATAAGGAGGGAAGTTTGGGAGCAAGAACAGGAGGAAAGAGACATATGACTATTCATGCAGAACATTATGACCTTAGAGTGTAAGTTTCTTGGTGGTAGGGAGTTTGTATACCTAGTGCCAAGCATGGAGCCTAATACATAGTCGATGCTTAATCAATGCTTGTTGAATTAAGTTAATTGAATGTTGTTTTTTGTTTATCATTCTCAAAGATGACCATGACATTGGATGCTATGCCATGCAAGTGAATTGGATTTAAGTGAGGGAAGGCTATGCAAGGTTACCTGCCTCATTTTCCCCCAAAAGTCATTTGGATCCAATGGCAAGGTATAAATCAGGACGACTGGGGATGTCCCTGGATGCAATGGGGGACCTCGGCCTTTTTAAGCTAAGGTCTTCAACAGATCTCAGTATGACTGAGGCTGCAACCATTAAGACTAGGCAACAACTGAGGCAAAGAATCCCCTTTTTCACCTAGCAGCTGAAACTGCAAATCTCAGCTAAATATTTATAAAATGTTATACTATATGCCTAAGATTCCTTTGATTTTGTTGCCAATGATATAAATTACCTATATTGTTAAAATATATTAAGATCAAGCCTTTCTTTAGTTTGGGGTATTTCTAACAATAGGCTATTGGAAGTATTGAAAAGGTCACACTATATAATAAAATTATTCAAAGTAAGCCTCCTGAGGGCAAGAAATGTTTTTCTTTCTGCTTGTATTTCTATTTCCAGCACTTAGTTGAGTGCTGGACATAGAGTATGGAATAAACACTTAATTAATGATAGTTGGCTGACAAATAACAGATGTCACTAGGATACAACACCCTTAAATAAAATCAACAAAGACTTATTAGTAGCTCAGGAAATTCTATGACAGTCTGCTGAAATAAAGAAAGGCATTGTTATAATGACAAATGCAGGATAGAAAATTTGTCAGTGCATTTCAAGCTCTGTCAAGGGAGAAGGTACTCTGGGAGCCAGTTTTTAGATAGAAATATCCCTAGAGCAAAAAGTAATTTGTCAGGCTACTGTTCCTTGATAAAAATAACCCTTAAAAACTTTCAACTGCCTTTTCCCTGTTTCTATACTCACCAAGCAAATTCTGATCTCTGATTTCATTACCTAACCATTAGGACTGAGCAAGTAACTTGGGCAAATAACTTGGTTTTTGACTAGAGGTATTTCCTATCAAAAATAGTGAAATTAAATTTCTGCTCCTAAACAACTCTTAGCTAGCATGAACCAACTCCATTTTTATATGTTTGTAAATTAATTATCTGAATCTGTACAAGTGAGGTCCAGATGTAGGACTCCCCAGGGTATGTCTGTGATAGATTGTCTCCTGCCTTGGGTCCTAATTCTTCATTGTAAAAGAAGAATATCTCATCCAATTGGGTTTGCAGTTACCATCAGCCACTAATTTTCAAAGTAATCTGACTACCCAAGAGGCATTTCCAGTTTATTCCCATTACCCAGAAACCAGTATTTCTGGTCATCTGGACACACACAGATAGAAACAGACTACTAAATCTCATAGAAGGAAAAATCCATAAAAATATGCAAGTTCATAAAAAATTAATGTGGGAAATAAGACTGTATCACAAATGTAAGAGATGCTCCAGAACCCTCTGTTTCATCATGACCTATTACCTATGAAATATACCAGCCAAAAAGGCGCCAAATACTTCAGCTCTTCTGAATAAATATCCAGTGCTTTAAAAATCATCAGCCAAACATATTTATGTCCTCTTCCCAAACTCTGTTAGATCTCAGTTATTCTCTAATAGTAGTGATTGAGTAGTTGAGCCTACTGTCCTGCATGAGGGACTTTTATGCTTATTTCTTTCCAAATTGACAGTTAATATGTGAAGCCAGTATTCACTGTTGTATGTATGTGGGAGTTTTCTACAAGCTTATTTAATCAAGGTACTGATCTTTTGATACCACTCTTTCCTCCTTCTCAGGAGGTGTAGACACCTGTTGAGACTCAGTCTATAATTGTCTGTAGACTTCGACCCTTGTCTTACTTTCTTTTTGTAATAGAGCATATTTTAAGTGATATATTTTGTATATCAAATTCATTACTAAAAAGACTAAATTAGTAATATTTCATGTCCAAAAATAAAATTTGCAAATGTACAAAAATCCACATTCATGTGCTGTTTTATTGGTGCACACAGCATTACAATTCTTTCACATTAATAGAGCATGAAATTAAAATACATGGAGCCACAAATTTGCTTTTTCTATGCTGGCTTGAGCTGGTAATGATTGCTTCTAATGATCCTTCTTGAAGTTTTCTATTATTATACTCATTGCAACTTTAATTGCTCTTTAATCAAACCCTTACATGGCCTTTTTGAAGACTTTCCATTTAATGATGTCATTTAAAAGTCCTTGATTCTTTGCTGGCTTTCAAATCCTTTTTGACCATTCAATCCTAAATATAAGTAGGTTGCATGTATAATTGAATTGTAAATGTTTCAGTTCCCTGATAAATAGGGTACCATTGTTTGCCAGACCTATTCCCTTATGGTCCTTAATCCAAAATCCTTGATTAAGTAGATTCTGCTGGCCATATCCAATTAAAAAATCATATCGAATATCCTTTGTTTATCAAAACAATGTAATTTTAAAAATTTTCTGAGAGGAAGAAAGAAGGATTTTATCAGTCTAGGCAGCTCTTATTATGTAAATTCCCTCCACCAATATCTGTCAGCAATTCACATGTAATTTAGTTTTACAGTTGTTTAGTAACTTCCAAAAATTTCTTAGCTAGAATGTGTCAGCAGCTAAATCTGAATCCAGGTCTTCCTAATGCCGAAGCCCACTCTAAACTGTCTCTCAATGTATCAGAATGTAATTACTTAGTCTTGCAGTTTTCTAGATATTTAGCTTAAATAAATTGCTCTGTGTACTGCTTTCTTTTGGTTTTTAAAATTCTTTTCTACTGTGATGGAGAAAATATTTTGAAGAATTGACTAGATTGATTTCAGACCAAAGTCAGTTAATTACAAGGTGTCTCATCCTGAGAGGAATTCTCATCTCACTGCATGACTACAGAGGTGATGCATATGCAAAAGGAATATAATTTGTAACTGGTAGCACTATTTTCACCTAACATGGCTTGTTCAGCCAATGCATTCTGGTTATTTTAAAACACAAAGCAGGCAGTGGAGAGCAAATCCTTTTTGATCCCTCCAGTCAGCTGATGGAGACAGTAGCTTGTCTCCCTGTCAAGGATCAATTTATAAATCTGCTTAGGTTTTTTTGAAAATATAATTTGTTAACCAGGGAAAAGTTACATTCTTTTTGGACATTAATGGTTTTACCGACATTTCATGGTTATAAGAGCCACAAGATATGTCCCAAAATGTACTAAGCTTAATGGAATAATGCCTCTTAAAATAGTTAGGAATTAGCATTATGCTCTATGCCAAGTACATACATGGACATCTTAGCCGAGACAACCTGAAAAATGATTAAAGAAGGTGGGGAGGAATGGAGAAATCCATATTTTTGTCTTAGGCTGCTATTTGAGTTATTAACATTCTGAAATCCCTTCACTGAGTAGGAAGCAGAATCCAGTTGTCTCATTGGAGTCCTATGTATCTGAAAAGGCATAGACCATTATGGAGAATCAGATTGCCTCATTTTTATTTGGTGTCATTGTATTCCTAGTTCAGTTTTCCCTTATGGATCTGTTTTTGCTCAGTAATATGACAACCAACAGTACATCATGCTACTGTGTTCAGTATGGTGACATAAATTAGCAATTTCTGAAAAGAGCTATGGGGAGCTGAGACCTGTTACTGGTATCTTGATCTTATAAATAAGACATTTCAGGTAACATTATTGAATTAAGGATTCTGAAAAATTGGCAGCCCTAGAAAACAGAGGCTCTCCCTCCTATTTATTGTCCATACTTTTTTTTAATTGCAGCTGGTGATTTAGTCTTAAAGTTACACCACACCAGTTTTTTCTTAAGTTAATAGCTCATAGAGCCCTGAAAAGGCTGAGAACAAAGCAAAAACCTTCTGGTCCATCTGTGAAACAGATGCTGTAACAATCCGATGACTCAGAAATCTTCCAAAGTTTCATGTGCTAGAATAAACATCCAGACTACTGTTGGACAAAGTGAACCTCATGGGTCTCTTGCCAGAGGTGGACTAGCCAGGTTCCCTAAAGTATGATCTTGTCCTTGTTAGCTCATAAGAGTGCTACCAAATGGGAGGATGAGCACAGGATATTTCAGGTGGAGATTTTATTGTTTTACAAGCATGAAAACACAAGAATGCCACAATTACGTCTAATATTTTAGAGAAATGAGTTGGCTAAATGAAGCTGACACCACAGTAACACTTGGATGCTTTCTTTGACACCTGTACTAGACTTTTGTTTGTTTGCTTGCTTTTTCCTCCCTTTAAAAAAACAAAAAATTTTTTTTGTTTTTCTTTGCCAACTCAAATAAATTGAAAATAGATATCTTAAACAAACAGTGTAGACTCCAAATGCTAAATGGAAGCAAGAAGATCACTCAAATGATAACTTTAGAAAATAACAGAAGACAAACATACTATAAGAAATCTTTTTCTAACACATTATGAGGGTGGGCAGAAAGGGAGATATAGAATGTGACCAGGGCTAAAATGTCTTGATGTTCCTATGTATTAGTCATACTGGTCCTTCTGTTATTCCTTCCAGTGGCATCCCAGATGCATTATCAGCTGTGGGTCTCTCTTCTTTCTTCAGGGAGCTTTGAATTCGGAGACTGACGTAAGGTTTATGACAAGCTGTGTTAGCCAAAGGAGGATAGTGCTGTCTGTAGCAAACATAAGCGAAAATAAGTCCAATGACTCCACCCACAAAGGAATCTAGGTAGAAAAAAAATTTTAAAGAACCACATTATGTTTCAATAGTAGCAAATTATATCTTATTAAGGAGTAGTACATAAAACTTTGGATCAGGATGGGGCTGGTTCTAAACCCAACAGAATTCATTAGATATATAATCCTGTGTAACTTTTAACTTGACTGGACCTCAGTTTCCTCATCTGCAAAATGAAGGGATAATATCTATACGTACTTCACAAGTTTTTATGAGAATCAAACGAGATAATATAAACTTCTGTAAACCATGAAACTTTATTCAGTTTCTTATTTTGATGATTTCAGGAAATAGTACTTTTCAAATTTAAATATATTTTTATTAGGAACTTAAACATAAACAAACATTTCAAAACGAAGAAAATAGAAAATAGAACTATATTTAAAATTGTTTCTTTTATACATAGTTGAAATATCTATATCTTGCATGGTTTGTGGGGTCTAACATACTTATTAGTCATTCCTCAGCCTATTATTTGCCCCATTATCATATTTAATCTTATCAGTGAAAATTCTAGAATAATTTTAGTCTAAGTTTTCATATTTTATTATTAATGAATGATATTACAATCTCTCTTTCATTAATCAATTCTAACTCTCATTCCAGCTCATTATTTTTTCATAGAAACTGGAGTAACTTCCTTTACTAATAGCAATTATTCCTTTCTATATAAACTCTATTTACTAAATTCCTTAATTTCCTACAATCAAATAAATATTAAAGATATTGAATATAGAATTTGTTAGTAATTTAAGTAATATTAATTTAAAATATAAATAATTATAACTAATATTTTGGTGATGAGAAAGTCTCTATTTAGTTCTCTGAAGCCCCACTTTGATAATAGATGGTCCACCATTATCAAATCCACCATTAAGTTCATTCACTACACTGATTAAAGTCTCTCAAGAATCCTTTTCAGATAGCTCTTTAAGAGAAGAGTTAAGTTGAGTCTTAGAAGAAATAAATTGCTAATCCTTAATCTCTTTTGTTATTAAAGTTAACCATCTCTCCAGAATGTAGTTTAGACTGCCATTTTTTCATAGACTCTTCTCAAAATTACAAAATAGATCATTATACAGATGGTTCACAAGTATCTAGAAAAGGAATTAGTGATTAAAAATGAAGAGCCGGAAAGGTTTTATCAAGAACAAGTCTGACTTCCTTTTTGATAAGATTACTGAACTAGTATATGGGAAGAATGTCATGAATATGGTTACCTAGATTTTAGTCAAGCTTTTGATAAATTATCTATATCTTTTCTGGTAGAGAAGATAGAGATATATGGACTAGGTGACAATACAATCTGAACTGGATAGATGCCTGAACTCAGTAGCAGTTAATGATTCAATGTCAACATGGTAGAAAGTCATCATGAGCATCTTTCGGATGTGTACCTGACTTTATGTCCTTTAACATTTTTATCGGTGATCTAGATAAAATTACAAATGATATCCCCATCAATATACAGTTGGGACAAAAATGGAAGGCATAGTTAATACATATTCTTTCTAGATCCAAAAGTATCTTGATAGGTAAGAATATTGATTGAATCATAATATAAAGTATTGCATCTGGATATAAAAAGTCAACTTTGCAAGTATAATATGCCACAGACAAGAATAGATAGTAAATGTTCTGAAGATGATCTAGGAGTTTCAGTGGTCTGCAAAGTCAATATGGGTCAGTAATATGATATCAGATTTCATCTAATGTGATCTCAGACTTCATCAAGAGGATAGAGTTTCTAGGATTAAGTTGAGGATAGTCTCAATGTACTCTGCCCTCATCAGAACTCAAATAAAGTATTGTGTGAAAGAGGGAGCAGATTTGACCTGTTTGGTCAGAGAGAGCAGGATTTACAATTCTACCAACAATTCAAAGATCTTCCTGCTATCCTCACCAACAATGATAATTTCTTTTTACGTCTCCATTTTCAATATGATAGATGTAGGTTAGCATATTAATTTATATTTCTCTAATTATCAATAATTTGTAGCATTTTTATGTAGCTGTTAGTTTATTTTTCTTCCTTTTTTGAACTGTTTATTCATCTACATGGAATAATTATTGGAAAATGAACATTCTGTTACATTTGAATCAATTACTGTCGATATCATACCTTATCAGAGAAACTTAATAAAATATTTCAATATAATTTTAAATAAGAAATAAATAAAAATGTACGTTCATCTGAGAGATGTATGCAAAATATGAGAAATCCAAAGGGAAAAAATGATTTCTGAATCAGGAGGATCGTGGATAATTTCATGAAGTCTCGCCAAGCCAAGTGAGAAATGGGTTACCTTGTGAATAGCACTGCAGAGGCCACCTTTTAGACTTAAACAATATTGTTCATTTTCTTTAAAAACATGGACATGTCTTCCTTCTTTGGAAGGGAGGCAGGAGGCTATGAGGGCATGATATCATATTTTAAGGCTTAATCTCTGTAACAGTTTTCATTTTTAAACAGCTTTTCTTTGTTAAAAAGAAAGGTATAATTCACCATGTTAGTTGGGGATGAGCAGATATTCAGAAATGATTGATACAAAAATATCAATAAAATTTGTTTTCAAAATTTACACATTCATGAAACATTGAAGGTCTTTCTTTGAAAAGAGATTTTGAGAAGACTGCTGCTATGATACTTTTGGTTTCCCTTTCTACACAACTAGATAAGTTTCTCCATACTAAACACTCTAATTCCCTTTTGACAGCATACTATTGCTCAATTGGCTGACTTTGTGGGCATAGCATACCCAAGGGCTTGGCAGTATCTGTGGAAGGGAATGGTAATTTGACATAAATTCAACTTGTCTTGAACACTTTGCTTAGTGTTTAAAGTATAAACATTTGTTTAGTCATTAATTCAAGTGCAATTCAATAGACATTTAAGTATCCTTTAAATAATATGGGATAATATTTATATAGCATTAATTTAAAGTGCTATGTATATGTATGTATATATTTGTGACATCATTTGATTATTTCAACAACCTAGTAAAATAAGCACTATTATCCCCATTTGATAGTTGCAGAAATTGAAGTTGAGAGAAGTTAAGTGGCTTTCCTATGGTCACAAAGCTAGTAAGCATCTTGGGAAAGATTCAAACAGATCTTCTTGACATCAATTTGAATGTTCTATCTACTCTTGCCACCCAATTATCCATAAAATTCACTGTGCTAGATCCTAGGAATACAAAAGTAACATACTTCATGGGCTCATATAGCCCATTAACATATATGAAAAAAATATTTATGTTATATAAGTGAAAAGACAAGATCTAGAAAATATCATATGAGAAGTAATACTAAACTGGGAAAAGGTGGAGTCAAGAGAAGGTGCCAAGAAGGAAGACTGTGCTACTGGAGAATGGGATGAAAGGAGGAAGGAATGAGGCTTATGACTTTGCACAGCTTTTTCTGACTTAAATCCAATTTACTCATAAGTTAAGACATTATTATTATGATATCATTGGTCCTCTTTAAGAATGAAGGACTAACAATCATCACCTGAGTGGTACCTTGAAGGAAGTGGGCAAAGAAACAGGTACTGACCCTGTGATTTCTTTGATGAGATGTCCTCCACTAATGGGGGCCAACACCTTTTATAAATGTTAAAGACTTAGAGATGTTCCTAAAGCACTGATAAATGAATTGCCCAGTCACAAAGACAAAATGTGTCAGAAACAAAACTGAAACCCAAGTCTTCTTGGTGTGAAAGAGCAAAAGAATAGTAATTAATAGAGATATGTGACAATTTATTCTCTCATGCATGCTCAATCTTTCCCTTTAGATCTGTTTTTTTACACTTTAGTATAGAATTAAGCTTAGGACACCATTATCCTAAAAAGAATTAAAAAAGGACTAAAAAATCTTTTCCCTTGACCATACCATCCCTTAAGCTATCATTCATTCTTTCCTTCTACTCTTCTTTTTGCCCAACTTCTTAAAAGATAGTGAGTTTTAATATTAAAAAGCTGCAGTCATCAAAACCATTTGGTACTGGCTAAGAAATAGAGTAGTTGATCAGTGGCATAGGATAGGATCACAGGATAAACTAGGCAATAACTACAGCAATTTAGTGTTTGATGAACCCAAAGACTCCAGCTTTTGGGATAAGTACTCACTATTCGACAAAAACTACTGGGAAAATTGGAAACTAATGTGGAAGAAATTAGAGCTTGACCCATACCTAACACCACATACCAAAATAAGCTCTAAATGGGTTCATGATTTGGATATAAAGAGTGATATTATAAGCTAATTAGAGGAAATAGTATAGGTTACCTCTCAGACCTGTGTAGATGGAATACATTTATGTCCAAAGAAGAACTGGAACTCTTAATTGAACACCAGATAGATAATTTTGACTATATTATGTTAAAAAGGTTTTGTACAAACAAAACTAATGCAGACAAGATTAGGAGGGAAGCATCAAATTGGGAAATCATCTTTACATTTAAGGATTCTGATAAAGATCTCATTTCTAATATATAGAGAGAATTGTCTTACATTTATAAGAATTCAATCCACTCTCCAATTGATAAATGGTCAAAAGATATGAACAGACAATTTTCAGATGATGAAATTAAAACTATTTCTAGTCATATGAAAAGGTGCTCTAAATCACTATTGATCAGAGAAATGCAAATTAAGACAACTCTGAGGTACCACTACACACCTGTCAGATTGGCTAAAATGACAGGAAGAGATAATGACGAATGTTGGAGGGGATGTGGGAAAACTGGGGCACTGATACATTGTTGGTGGAACTGTGAACGGATCCAACCATTTTGGAGAGCAATTTGGAACTATGCTCAAAAAATTATCAAACTGTGCATATCCTTTGACCCAGCAGTGTTTCTATTGGGTTTATATCCCAAAAAGATCCTAAAGAAAGGGAAGGGCCTCACATGTGCAAGAATGTTTGTGGCAGCCCTTTTTGTAGTGGCTAGAAACTGGAAACTGAATGGATGCCAATCAATTGGACAATGGCTGAACAAATTATGGTATATGAATGTTATGAAATATTATTGTTCTATAAGAAATGACCAGCAAGATGATTTCAGAGAGGCCTGGAGAGACTTGCATGAACTGATGCTGAGCGAAATGAGTAGAACCAGGAGATCATTATACACGGCAAAAACAATACTATATGATGATCAATTCTGATGGACATGGCTCTCTTCAACAATGAAATGTTTCAAACCAGTTCAAATTATTCAGTGAAGAAAGCCATATACACCCAGAGACAGGGATATGAAATAATATTTTATGCTCTCTATTGATGTTTGCTTGCATTGTGTTTCCTTTCTCTGAATTTTTTTTCTTGTAGATAAGATTTTTATTGCCCAACAATAAGGATGGAAATATGTATACATATATTCTATTTGTTGAGTATTTTAAGATAATTAACATGTAGTGGATTTCCTGCCATCTAGGAGAGGGATGGGGACTGGGGGAGGAATATGTAACAGAAAGCTTTGTAAGGATCAATGCTGAAGAATTACCCATACATATGTTTTGCAAATAAAAAGCTTTAATAAAAAAAGATAGTGAGTTTTATTATCTCCATTTCTTCTCTGACCTTATCCCCTTGTAATATGATGTCTGCCCTTCTCTCAGTAAATTAAACTAACTAAAGTGTAACGTGTATATTTATGCCATCTTCAATATAAGATCATATCAATCAAGTTAGGGACTGCTTAACCATGCTTTGGAAATGTTTCAGAATTAGTTTAGACAAGATAAAATATCTGTTACTTTATTACCTACTTGAATTCTAAAATGCCTACTTATCACTTGAGCATTTTGATTATGTTAAGTAAAATTTGGTTTAGATTAAATAATATTTAACATTTTTACAAAGTAATAATAAAACTATTAGCTACAATATTTATATGGACAACTTTATTCACTCTCAGTATATGATCAGGTGAAGCTGTCTGAATAAAGAAGAAATCTTTCCATTTCTACTAGGAAACATAAACAAAAGAAAAAGGGAAATGGTGTAAATTCCCTTAATAACTATATTGTGGAGAAAAGAATTATATAAATCTCAATTTAGATATGTTTGTATTTATTGTTTTGTTTTTAAAAAGTTTTATTCTTTGCATTTTTATGAGGACAATCATTTCCAAATAACATTCCCTAGATAACTCCTTATAATTAAGAAATATGGGTGAGCAATAATCAATTCTCCTAGCAACACTTTTAATAGTGGGCTATCATTCCAAAGATCATAGGGTTTTAGATTTGAAGCTATATTCCTGAGGCCACCACATCCCTTCATTTTACAAAGGAGGAAAGAGGTCAACAGAACTGAAGTCCCTCATCCAAGATCATACAGGTAGGAAAGTGGGATGGCTAGAATTTAAGCTCTTTTAAATTCAAATCCAACACTCTTCATTATATCCTGATGCCTAGAGTTGAGGTGGTACTTAAAAGCCAAATGCCCATTTTGCAGATGGGAAAATTGAGTCCTAAGGAATTTAAGTGATCCTTTCAAAGTTTCATAGGTTAATGCAATTTCTTGACCTCTGATCCAGGGAAAAGCTTGGAGACATTGTTTTTCTTGAGCAAAGAGGAAAGAGATTATTTTAACAAAAAAAAGACATGCTGAAAGTCATATTTTTAGTCAGACCCTGCCTTTGAAACTTCCCAGCTGTGTGATCCTAAAAAAACCCCTAAACTCTCTATATGTCCAAGACAACTCTCTGGAATTGACCTATAGATTCTTAGAGGAAGCTTGTGCTCCTCCTTGGTAGAAGAAGTTTCCATGCCAGAAGTCCTTCCTCTAAGTTAAATCACAGATACTTTTCATCTTTGCATATTTATTATGACTGATACTGATTTTCAAGTACATATTAAGACCCCTAAAAAAGGAGGTGCCATCATAAGACTTAGAAAAAAAATCAGTCAGATTATTCTGAGGATAAGATTACTGTAAAAAAACAATCAGTATTTGCATAATTTCCTTTTTTTTATCCCTAGGGCTGAAGAAACAAATGCTCCAGTAGTTTAGAATAACAAAGATAATGAGAAAATTGATATTAACATAATCTTTTATAATTTTATATATGCATGTTATTAATATATACATTATGCATTATTATTGAATTATAACAAATTATACTATTGCTAACGCTTCTACTACTATTACTACTACTACTACTGTTGCTGCTAGTATTACTATTATTACTACTGATATTACCACAACTCCTCCTCCTGCTACTGCTACTACTACTACTGATGCTGCTGCTTCTAATCTTACTACTACTGCTACTATTACTGTTGCTAGGAATGCTACTACTTGTTAACATTTACATAGTGCTTATATGTCAGCCATGGTGCTAAGTACTTTTTAATTATTACCTTATTTAATTCTCACAACAATTCTGGTAGGTAGGTATTATTATATTTCCCATTATATGGATGAAGAATCTGAGCAAACATAAATTTAAGTGACTTGCCCAAAGTCACATAGTTAATAGGTGTCTGGATTTGAGTTCCCACCTTCCTACCTCCAACCCCAATACTCTATCCACTGAGCCATTTAGCTTGTTTTTCCCTTTTCATCTTTATGCTCATTTGGTCCTCATAATAATGTTGTATGGGAAGATCATTGTAATTAATATAACCATAACAAAGTTTTCTCCTAATTGGATTTTAACCTCACTCCCAAAGTCCATTGTTATGGGGCTCTCTCCTTATTAGTAGACATCAGCTCCACCTGGCTCATCACACAGACACAGGATGTGATCTCCATCAATAAGGAAAGAAACTCATGCAAACCGGACAACTAGGTGGCATGGGACAGAGTGCTGGGACTGGAATCAAAAAAGACTCATCTTCGTAAGTTCAAATATAACCTCTGACACTTACTAAATCACTTAAGCCGATTTGCCTGAGTTTCCTCATCTATAAAATGATCTGGAGAAGGAAAGGACAAAGCACTCTAGTATTTTTGCCAAGAAAATCCCAAATAAGGTCACAAAAAAATTAGACATGAAGGAAAATGAGCAAACAACCAAGCTCATTCAATAGGGTTGGGAATGAGGATACATTCCATCTAGGAGGAGTCTTTGTGATGATCTATACTAGCTTCTCTTATTTTACAGATAAGAAAACTGAAGCTAAAAGAAATTAAATTATTTGCACACCATTACAGAGGTAATAGAAAAAGGCTTCAAATCCCACATCATCTAAATCCAAATCCAATACTCTTTTCAAGGCACCTCACTGCTATGTAGGACAAGTAATCTTTTCTTCATTTCACAGATGAAAAAACAAATTTAGAATGAAGCATCAAAAAAATCACAAATTAGTAAATGGAAAAACTAGTATGATGTTGCCTCTTATCATCGGAATTTATCCAGAATATTTTGTTGCAATCATCACCTCCATGGTCTATATCTTGAATTCTTCTTTGGGATGTGTATAATATTACAAATGGAGTTCAAATATTTTAGTAGCACAGATAATGAAGGAGTTGCCAATTGATAGGAGAATAGTTAAAACAAACACTAGAACTTTGAAATCATGAAATATTTCCCAGATACTGAATAAAAAGAACATAGAGAAGCATGGGAAAACTTATATAGAGTGATACAAAGTGAAACGACAAGAACAAGGAAAGCAATATATACAATGGCAACAATGTAAATGAGAGGCAAAGCCCAGTGATACAAAAAAACTAAAATAATTACTATATAATCATAATGCCCAAACTTGGTACCAAGGAAGAGATGCTAAGAGGAACTTTTCCTCTTTTCTTTGTTAGGCTGCAGGACTATCGATCACAACATACACTACTGGTTATGGCACACATGTTGGTAAGTTTTGCTGAACCCCTTCCCTCCTTTTTTTATTCCCTGCTACTAGGGGTGGCTCTCTAGGTATGAAAGGGAAAGTAATATTAAGAAATAGAGACTGGAAGGGGGAGACAGAATTTTTTAATTAAAAGATTTATTTGATTAGGTATTGAAATAGGTCAATAGACCAGGTTTCAGATTTGTATGTAGGAGTATCTAGGTGGTGCAGTAAATAGAGTACTGGACCTAGAGGCAGGAGGATGTGAGTTCAGATGCAACCTTAGTCACTTAGTAGCTGTTTGACCTTGGGCAAACCACTTAACTCTCACTCCAAAAGGAAAAAAAAGAAAGATGTATGTATGGATTCTACATGTGACAAAAGAAATCACAGCCTCCTTTACCTTCATAGTGTTAATCCTCTTTTGTGACTATAATTGCAGTATAACTATGGTTTCCTAAAAACAAGTAAACAAAGTCTTATGGAATCATGGAAAACATCATATCTGGAATCAGGACATTCTGGTTCTATTCTCCAATTGGTTTTTATACCTCTGAATCTTAATTTTCTAATGTCTATTAGCTGGGTGACTCTAAATAAGTCTTGTAACTTCTTCCTTCCTCGGTTTTCTCTTGTACAAAATAAGAATAGTTAATACCTAACTCCAATGATTTTTGTGAGGGGTTAGTAACAACTTCCTTCCTATCACTAAGAAATGTTCATTGTTTTGAGTCCACCTGGAAGGACAATTTAGTGATAATGAGCCAAACTATCTTGCCTAAAAGACCAGATTCGTTAATGTTTTTTCTGCATCCTTCAACTGTAACAGATTTCCTTGACACAAGAGTAGAATAGAGATTAACAGAGATCAGAACTACTAATCTTACCTCAGAGACTATGAATGATTCTACAGGAAAGTTAAATTTCCAAACTTAATTCAGAGAAAATAATACAAGAGGAAGTATTGCATTAACAAGAGAAAAGTGTTGATGATGGAGGACTAGGGAATATCCATGCATAGGAGTGAGGAAAAACCAACAGAAACTAAGAAAAAAGTCCAGGATAAAATAGTATCACTTAAGGTATGACAAAATAGAGTGTCTAGAAGAAGGGATTGGTAGCATTATCAAAAAGGTCAAAGGGAGAAAATGACCATCATACGCTGAGGAAAGGATCATACACACATACACAAATACATAGGAGTGTTTATATGCAAATTCTTGAGGAAATTTTTCAAAATGACACAACTATTGAAATTCCTTAAGATTCACAAAATGCCAATTATCTTTTGAATTTCTTTGCAGATATGATACACAACTTCAGTATATTGTCAATCAATGAATTCCAGCTTAGGTTTAACTTGATTGAAAATGGAGGAAATTAAGTTGATTGTATTTTGTTTTTGTTTCCATTCTGTATCACCACTGATATTTTTGTAACTGCCAATGTAATAACCAAATATATCATACTTCATACCTGTGATGCTTGTAATTGATGTAATTAATCATATTTTACTCCATCTTTGATATTATTAGTTTTATAATCAATCATACTGTTTTCCCCATTTATAATACTGCCTCCTATTTTTTAAGATGCTTCTCCTTTTGTCTAAAAAGAGTCCATTTCAAGATCTTAGTTTTGCTGAAAAAGCTGAGATCTGGTCTATTTGAAAAGTTGTACCTTGTCAGTATATGGTTCTTGCCTAGAACTTTGTGCTACAGTTTTACCTTGATTTAAATTGTAATATAACTTAGGATTAATTATTGTGGTTGTAATGTAAAAAAAATCTACTGAAATTCTGGGAAAGATCTCTTCATATACATAAAATATTGCTTATTATTATCTTTTTTAAAATGACTATTTGCATCTGAATCATTCCTACTAATTAGGCCAAACAACAAAACCTACAAATAATTTGGCCTTCTATGCTTCCTCTTCCCATTTGCATCATAGAGCTCCATTTAGTGGATCACTGAATAAAAGGAACCAAATCATTCCAAGTATAATTTGGTGGGTTCTGCATTATTTTAGTGAGATGAGAAAAAAATGGATAGTAAAATATTGACAATGATGTGAAGATGATCATTAGAAGTAAAAAAGATAATGGTATTTAAAAAGATAGAGCTATCTAATGCTCTGGTAGAAGGATGGCTCATATAAATGCGATTAAAAGTCCTTGAAGCTAAAATTATCTGAATGTTATTTATGTTACACAGAATACCCTATATCCAAAATATTATAGACTTTTTAAAGAGAATAATCAAATACAATAATACCACATTCAAGGTTTATTTTCATCCATTGCATTTTCTCCTCTCTTTAACAGTTCTCCAGCAGAGATGTCCCCTCTCCCCTTTCTTTTTCTTTTTATAGACTTAACAAATGAGTTAATCCAGTAAGATTTAAAATAGAGGTAATTGAGGGAGGGATAGAGTCAGAGAGGAACAAAGTCAGAGAGAGATAGAAAGAAAAGTAATTAACCATAAGTGCCTATCTTATTCTCGCTAAACCTCAGTTTTCCTAACTGCAAAATGAGGATCATCATCTCTGTCTGTCCTATTCCACAAGATTATTGTAAGGGTCAAATTCAAAGTGCTTTGAGTAAGAAACTTATCAAAACATTATATAAATGTTAGTTGTTGTTATCTTCAAAGATCTCTGAAGAACTTGAGAAGATACTCCAAGCTTCATAACTATGTATTCTGATACCTGATATTTTGACTTCAAAGAAAAAAGTAAAAAAAGAGGAGAAAAATAGGCAGAAATATATAAGAAAAGCTTGGTTCAGGGGAAATCAATGAGACAGGGCAAATGCTAGTGGTGAATGTAGATGTCTCATTCCTTTATAACATGATCATTGAAAAAATAGGATGGCAAGTACTAGAAATAGTGTCATAAAAATAACAGCACAAAGAATGAGATTGACTAAATTTTAATATACAGGAAAAGAGGAATACCTGAGTCAAGGTCTGTGTAATAAGATAATGTTCTCAACAAACCAAGTTCAGAATTTGTGATAAATAAGAAGAAAGAATAATAGTGAGAAAAAGAGCATGTATATTATTAAAAGAATTTGCCTGAAACTGACACTAGCTATAATAGAATCATACAAAAATTGACATATGCAAATTAATTGCCACAACAAGGAGACCAAAAGAGTCCAGAAAGCATTTTAATCAGCAAACATCTGACTTAATTGCCAGATAAACAGAGATATGTCTGCCAAAAGCAATGCTGAGTTAGAATATAAATTCATATACAAAATATTATAGATAATGATAGAAAATTATGAGAAGTATAGTCTCATATAGCAAAGAAAAACTGTGTAGAACAAAACAACAACAATAATATTTACATCTTAGCACTTAACCTGGTCCTTCCAACACCAGAAAATAGAAGCTATTAATATGCCAAGATGAGGAAACTGAGTCAAATAGTGTTTAAATGGTTTGCCTAAAAACCACTAGCTGTCACTAAACAGCTAAGTAAGTGACTGAGACTGGATTTCAACTAAAGTCTTCCTAACTTCAGGCCTGGTGCTCTATCAGCTGTACCACTTAGCTAGCCAAAATAAGTTTAAAGGAAGCTTGATAACAACAACAACAACAACAACAAAATTAAGTAAATGCCAAGGGCATTCAAGGATAAAAATAAGAAGTACTAGAAAATAATAGCTCTATGTCATATTATTTACTCTGGGCCTCAGTGTTCTTATTTGAAATGAAATTATTCAAATATATGAGTGTGAAGTAACACTGTATTTAAGGAACTTCTATAACCCTACAACAAAACAATTTTCACAGAAATATAGAAAGACCTAATAATAAGAGCAATGATGAATATTAATAACTTTCCTATATCAATATATAAAATATTTACACTATCAAAATTAATCTGAAAATTTTATGTTAAAATGGTAAAACTACCAAGGTAATAATTTAGAGTTAGATAAAACAATAGTGTTCATATGGAGATATGGATAAGAATATCAGGAAAAATAATTATCAAAAGTATCATTTATATTAGTAAAACACAAAAAGAGATCAAAAGACAAACCACAAAACAAGGGATTCTTAATTTGATAAGAGTTTCAAGAAAAACTAGAAAGCAATTTTATGGAAATAGATTTAAACTATAATTTTAAGCCAGATGGAACAAAATATTCCATATGGATAGATTAGCTATATATAAAAAGTCATATCATAAATGACTGAATATAAGATTGCATATTTAACAATTCTGTATAGATGATAAATGTGTAGACAGCTATAACATAGAGAATATTTAAAAAGATGAATTGATCAGTTTCAATTCTATAATATGCAAAATATTTTGTAAAAACAAAATCAATGCAGCTAGAATATGAAGAAAATATATTGAAAGGAACAAAACATTTTCATTAAATACTCAGGGAGGCTGAGCCAAAATGGTGGAGTAAAGGTAGAAACTCATCCAATTTCTCTCCCAAACTGTTTCAAATTCCATAAAATAATGATTCTAAACAAATTTTAGAGTATCAGATCCAAAATAGATGGAATAGAACATTTTCCAACTGAAGACAAAATTAGGTCAGCAGAAAAGGTCTGTGACAGCAGGGTGCAGTCCAGGACATGCCAGTGCAGCCCCAGCTGTAGCTTGGGCCCCACACCCATAAAGCAGGAATGTGTCTAGGGACTTCTGAATTAAAATCAGTACTGGCAGTTTCTAGAACTCTCAGTGCACATCACATTAGAACACATCAAAGAGGACTTGGAAAGTCATCAGAAAAGGTCTGTGGTTCTGAGTGGGAGAACTGTGTGCAGTCCCAGTGTAGACCACACCAGCACAACCCTAGCCCTAACCTTAGCCCCAGTGCCCACAAAGCAGGTCTCTGTTCCTTTAGCACACAAGATCTTCTGGGACAAAAAAGGATTGTGGTGAGGTTCCTAGATGAATCTCTGAAAACAGCTGCACAAAACCACTGAAGTATGGGACAAAATACCCTCAACCCTGCAAATAAAGTACTACTTTAATAAAGAGCTAAAAACCAAGTAATAAGCTAGGGAAATGAGCAGAAAAAAAAGTTTCTGACCATTAAAAGTTATGGTGACAAGGAAGATCAAAATATACATTCAAAATATGATGACAAACTCAAAGCTCCTACAAAGCTCCAAAGTCTATAAAAAAATAAGAATTGAGTTCAGGCAATGAAAGGGCTCAAAGGAGATTTTGAAAATCAAATAAGAGAGACAGAGAAAAAATAGGAAAAGGATTGAGAGTGGTGCAAAAGGAAATAAAAAAGACTAATGAGAAGAATGCCTTTTAAAGTAAAATTGGCCAAATGGGAAAGGAAGTACAAAAGCTGACTGAGGAAAATAATTTTTAAAAATTAGAGTTGAGCAAATGGAAGCTAATGACTTTATCAAAAATCAAGAAACAATAAAGCAAAACTAAAAATTTAAAAATAGAAAAATGTAAAATATCTCATTGGAGAAATAACTGACCTAGAAAATAGAAACAGGAGAAACATTTTTTTAAATTATTGGTCTACCTGAAAGTCATGATCAAAATAAAGAGCCTAAACATTGTCTTTCAAGAAAATATTAAAGAACACTGTCCTGATATTCTAGAATCAAAGGTAAAATAGAAATCGAAAGAATCCATCCATCACCTCCTCAAAGAGATTCTAAGATGAAAACTCCCCGAAAATATATTTGAACTCTGCAACTCCAAGGTCAAGGAGAAAATATTGCAAGCATCAAGAAAGAAACAATTTAAGTACAGTGGACCCACAGTCAAGATAGCACACGATTTTGCAGCTTCTACATTAAAAGAAACAGAGGGCTTAGAATATGATATTCCAGAGAGCAATGGAACAAGAATTACAATCAAGAACCAGCTATTCAGAAAACTGAATACAATTCTTCAGGGGAAAAGGTGAATATTCAGTGAAATAAATGATTTTCAAGCATTTGTAATGAAAATACCAAAGCTAAATAGAAAATCTGATTTTCAAAAATAGGATTCAGAAAAAAAAATATAAGGTGGTAATCAGGAGAATGAAATCATAAAAGACTTAATAGGGTTTATTTGTTATAATCCTACATAGGAGATAATATTTATAACTCAGAACTTCCTCATTATTATGGCAGTTAGAAGGAGTGAGTGTGTGTATTTATATATAAAAGGGCACAGTTGTGAGATAAATATGAAGGGATGATGTCTAAAAATGAATTAAGGGGTGAGAGAGATATGTACCATAAGAAAGGGAAAGAGAGAAGTGGAATGGTGTAAATTACATGGAACAAAAAGAAGTAAGAAAGAGGTTTTACAGAGGGGGAGGAAAGGGTGAGTGAGTGAACCTTACTCTCATGAGAATTGATTTCAAAGAGGAAACAACATACACACTCGATATGGACATAGAAATCTGTCTTACCCTGCAAGAAAGTATGAGGGGAATAGGATACAGGAAGAGGGGAGGATGATAAAAAAAAAGTAGGTATATTAGGAGAAGGAATGGTAAGTAGCAAAACACTTTTGAGGATAGACAGAGTAAAAGGAGAGAGAAGAAATGGGAGGAAATGGTTAACAATAGTAATTGTAAAAAGAATTTTGAAATAAGTATCTCTTCTTTTTCTTTCTTTTTTTCCCCGAGGCAATTGGGGTTAAGTGACTTGCCCAGGGTTACACAGCTAGGGCATGTTAAGTATCTGAGACCAGATTTGAACTCAGGTCCTTCTGAATTCAGAGCTGATGCTCTATCCACTGCGCTACCTAGCTGCCCCAAAATAAGTATCTCTTAAAAGACCTTATTTCTAAAATATAGAGTAAACTGAGTCAAACTTATAAAAATAAGAGTCATGCCCCAATTGATAAAAGATCAAAAGATTTGATCTGTGCCCAAAGGGCTATAGATTCATGCATATCCTTCAATCTAACAATACCACTACTAGGCATGTATAACAAACTATTTTATTTTATTTTCCTTTCCTTTCTTTTTTTATTAAAGCTTTTATTTGCAAATCATATGCATAGATAATTTTTCATCATTGACCCTTGCAAAGCTTTCTGTTACAAATTTTTCCCTCCTTCCTCCCACCCCCTCACCTAGATGGCAGGAAGTCTACTACATGTTACTTATGTTAAAATACTTGACAAACTGGATACGTGTATACATATTCATAAGTTATCTTGCTGTACAAGAAAATTTGGCTCTATAAGAAAAAAAAAACCTGAGAAGGAAAACATGATGCAAGCAAACATCAAAAGAAAGGGTGAAAATGCTATGTTGTGGTTCAGACTCAGATCCCCCAGGTCTCTCCCTGGGTATTTATGGCTTTCTTCATCATTGAACAACTGGAACTGGTTTGAAACATCTCATTGTTGAAGAGAACCACATCCATCAAAATTAATCATCATATAATATTATTGTTGCCATGTACAATGATCTCCTGGTTCTGCTGATTTCATTCAGCACCAGTTCATGAAAGTCTCTCCAGGACTCTCTGAAATCATCCTGTTGGTCATTTCTTACAGAACAATAGTATTCCATGATATTCATATACCATAGTTTACTCAGCCATTCTCCAATTGATGGGAATCCATTCAGTTTCCCGTTTCTACCCATAACAAAAAAGGGCTGCCACGAACATTTGTGCACATATGGGTCCTGTTACTTCCTTTAAGATCTCTTTGGGATATAGGCCCAATAAAAACATTTCTGAGCCAAAGGGTATGCACAGTTTGGTAACTTTTTGAGAATAATTCCAAATTGCTCTCCAGAATGGTTGGATCCATTCACAGTTCCACCAACAATGCATCAGTGTCCCAGTTTTCCCACATCCCCTTCAACATTCGTCATTATCATTTCCTATCATTTTAGCCAATCTGACAGGTATGTAGTAGTATCTCAGAGTTGTCCTAATTTACATTTCTCTGATCAATAGTGATTTGGAGCATCTTTTCTATGACTAGAAATAGTTTTAATTTCATCATCTGAAAATTGTCTGTTCATATCCTTTGACCATTTATCAATTGAAGATTGGCTTGAATTCTTGTAAATATGAGTCAATTCTCTATATATTTTAGAAATGAGGCCTTTGTCTGAACCCTTAAATGTAAAGATGATTTCCCAATTTATTGCTTCCTTCCTAATCTTGTCTAAATTAGTTTTGTTTATACAAAAACTTTTTAACTTAATATAATTAAAATTAACTATCTTGTGTTCAATTAAGAGTTCCAGTTCTTGGGACACTGATACATTGTTGGTGGAACTGTGAACGGATCCAACCATTCTGGAGAGCAATTTGGAGCTATGCTCAAAAACTTATCAAACAGTGCATACCCTTTGACCCAGCAGTGTTTCTACTGGGCCTATATCCCAAAGAGATTTTAAAGGAGGGAAAGGGACCCACATGTGCAAAAATGTTTGTGGCAGCCCTTTTTGTAGTGGCAAGAAGCTGGAAATTGAAAAGATGCCCATCAATTGGACAATGGCTGAATAAATTATGGTATATGAATGTTATGGAATATTATTGTTCTGTAAGAAATGACCAAGAGGAGGATTTCAGAGAGGATTGGAGAGACTTGCATGAACTGATGCTGAGTGAAATCAGCAGAACCAGGAGAACATTATACACAGCAACAAGACTATATGATGATCAATTTTGAGGGACATGGTTCTCTTCAACAATGATGTGATTCAAACCAGTTGTGCTGCGATGAAGATAGTCATATACATCCAGAGAGAGGCCTGTGGGAACTGAGAGTGAACCACAACACAGCATTTTAATGCTTTCTGTGAATATTTCCATGCATTTTGTTTTCCTTCTTAGGTTGTTTTTTTCTTCTTCTCTTTCTAGATCTGATGTTTCTTGTGCAGTAAGATAACTGTATAGATATGTATACATGTATTGTATTTGTCATATAATTTATCCTATCTAGCATGTATTAGATTACCTGTCATCTAGGGGTGGGGGTGGGGGGAAGGAAAGGAAAAGCTTGGGAAAAAAAAAGTTTTTTTTGCAAAGGTCAATGTTGAAAGGTCACTCATATGTTTTGTAAATAAAAAGCTTTATAAAAAAAAAGAGTTCCAGTTCTTTGGACACAAATTCCTTCCTTCTCCACAGGTCTGAGAGGTAAACTATCCTATGTTCTTCTAATTTATTTATAATATCACTCTTTATGTCTAAATCATGAACCCATTTAGATCTTATCTTTGTATGTGGTGTTAGGTGTGGGTCAAGCCCTAATTTTTTTCCATTCTAGTTTCCAATTTTCCCAGCAGTTTTTGTGAAATAGTGAGTTCCTATCCTGGAAGCGGGCATCTTTGGGTTTATCAAACACTAGATTGCTATAGTTATTGCCTAGTTTGAAGTCCCTTATCTCTTATAATTAGATCTATTTTTGCTTTTACTTGATCTGAGATAAGGATTGCTACCCCTGCTTTTCTTTGTTCACCTGAAGCATAAAAGATTCTGCTCCAGCCCTTTACCTTCACTCTGTATGTATCTCTGTGTTTTAAATGTGTTTCTTGTAAACAACATATTGTAGGATTCTGGCTTTTAATCCAGTCTGCTATCCGTTTCCGTTTTATGGGAGAGTTCATCCCATTCACATTCACAGTTAAAATAACTAATTCTGTATTTCCTGACATCTTATTTACCCAAAGTTATGCATTTCTCTTTCCTTTCCCCTTTCTCCCTTCTCCCCTCCCCCATATTTTGCTTTTGATGACCACCTCCCTCAAACAGTCCTCCCTCCTTTAGATCCCCTCCCCCTTTTTTACACTTTTCCCCTAATTCTTCTGTTTTCCCTTCTTTTGGTCTCTCCCTTTCTTTTTCTCCTTTCCCTCCTACTTCCCTATATGGAGGAAAAAGTATTTCTGTGAAACCAAATGTGTCTGATATACTCTTTTAGAGCCCAATCTGATGAGAGTAAGATTCACACAATGCTCATCCCCCTCCCTTCTTTCCCTCAATTATATTAGACTTTCTTTGCCTCTTCATGAGATTTTACCTTATTTTTACCTCCTTTTTTTTACCTTATTTTACCTCCTTTTCCCTCTTTTTCCAATATGATACCCTTTCCACTTCTAGATTCTTTTTCATATTATCAAAGTAAAATCAAATTATACCCCCATTCTTAAAGTATACCCATAGTAGAAATATAGTTCTCAAGAGGTCTTTCCTTTTTACCTTTTTATAGTTCTCTTGAGTTCTGTATTTGGAGTTCAAAGTTTTTGTTCAGATCTGGTCTTTTCATTAGAAATAGGTGAAATTCTCCTGTATCAGTGAATGACCATCTTCTTTTCTGGAAGATAATGCTCATTCTAGCTGGATAGCTTATTCTTGGCTGTAATCCAAGTTCTTTTGCCTTTCGGAATATCTGATTCCAGGCCCTTCTATCCTTCAGTGTGGAAGCTGACAGATCCTGTGTAATTCTAATGACAATTCCTTGGTATTTGAACTGTTTTTTTCTAGCAGCTTGTAATATCTTTTCCTTGGTGCGATAGTCCTGAAATTTGGCCACGATATTCCTTGGGGTTTTAATTTTGGGGTCTCTTTCAGGAGGTGATCGGTGGATTCTTTCAATACCAACTTTGCCTTCTGATTCTATAACATCAGGGCAATTCTTTTTCATGATTTCCTGGAAGATAGCATCGAGGTTCTTTTTTTTCATCGTGATTTTCAGGGAGTCCAATAATTCTTAGATTGTCTCTCCTGGATCTGTTTTCCAAGTCAGTTGTTTTTCCTAGGAGATATTTCATATTTTCTTGTAATTTTTCATTTTTTTGTTTTTGTTTGACTGATTCTTGAAGTCTTATTGAGTCATTCATTTCAATTTGTTCAATTTTAATTTTTAAGGTATTATTTCCTTCAGTTATCTTTTTTAGGTCCTTTTGTAACTGGCCAATTGAATTTTTTGGTTCATTGCATTCTTTTTCCATTTTGCCAATTTTATTTTTCAGTGAATTGTTGTCTTTTTCCAATTCACTAATTTTATTTTTCAGTGAATTTTTATCTTTTTCCAATTCACTATTTTTATTTTCTAGTGAGTTGGTGATTTTTTCCAATTCACCAATTTTGTTTTTCAGTGAATTGTTGTCTTTTACCAATTCACTATTTTTATTTTCCAGTGAGTTGGTGACTTTTTCCAATTCACTAATTTTGTTTTTCAGTGAATTTTTGTCTTTTTCCGATTCACCAGACTTATTTTCCAGTTTTTCACATCTCTGTTGCAGGGCGATGTTTCCTTCTTGCACTGCTCTTAGTTTATTTCCCCAATCTTCTTCTAGCTCTCTTTTGAGATTCTTTATGCAATCTTCTAGGTAAGCCTTCTGAAAGGGAGACCAGCTTAAGTCCACCTTTGTGGCTTTATCTGGGATTGTTTTCAGAATCTCAGGATCTGGGGACTGCTCTAGTTTCTCTCCATAAAAGCTGTCTATGGTGAGAGCTCTCTTCTTCTTGCTCATTATGTTTAGCTGAGGTATCAGTTAACAGTAGGGAATTCTGCAGCCCCAGCAGCAGCAGTGGCAGCAGTGGCAGCAGCAGCAGGGGGGATTTCAATTTGCCCTGGGGCAGTTTGCCGAGTTGACTTCCGGTCTGGGGCTGATCTGGCTAGATCCACACTAGGACCACACTTTCAGCTGCTCTCAATCCACCCTTTATCAAAGGTAGACCTGCCAAAGCACCTGCACGCAAGCAGAGCAAAGTGGTCCAGGCGTCTCCCAGGGACTTCCTGGCAGCCTAAAATCTTCTGGTCTGTCCCAGCCCCGGACTTGCACCCCGGCTGCTCACTGGCGTCTGAGCGCTCAGAGCTGCTCGATCCCCTGCCCGTCTAAAACTGACCTCAGAAGTTCTTTCAAGGTAGATATTTGATAGAAGTGTGTTGTAGTCCAAGTGTTTGGTCAAGCCCTCACTCCAGAAACAGTTCAGAGGCTCAGTTTGTCTGTGTTTGAGGGAAGGTCTCAAGAGCTTACAGAGAATGCTGTCTGCAGTTTGCCATCTTGGCTCCGCCCAGCCTAATTCCATTTTTTTTTCAAAAGAAAAGACTGAAAGTCTCTTCCTTCAATGAAGATCCAGCACCTCTCCTGAAAGATGATCCTGAGTCTTACTGGGTTGTAGTCCTAGATCCTTTACCTTCCAGCATTTGGTATATTCCAGGACCTTTGATCCTTTATGTTAGAAGCTGCTGGAACCTGGATAATCTTGACTGTTGCTCCTTGATATCTGAATTGTTGTTGTTGTTTTTCTGTCAGTTTGCAGTATTTTTTCCTTGAGATTGCAGTTCTGGAATTTCACAATAATGTTCCCTGGAGTTTTCTTTCTGGGATTTTTCTGAAAGTAATTGACGAATTTTTTCAATGAGTATTTCCCCCTCTGTTTCTAGAATATTGGGGTGTTTTTTTAATAATATCTTGAATAATGCTATCCAGACTTTTTTTTTTGGTCATGTGCTGCAGGTAGGTCAATAATTTTTAAGTCATCTCTTCTGGATTTATTTTCCAAATCAGTTGTTTTTCCAATGAGGTGTTTCACTATTTCTTCCATTTATTCATTCTTTTTAATTTGTTTGACTGATTCTTACTGTCTCACAAAGACATTACATTCCATTTGCCCTGTTCTCATTTTTAATGTGTGATTTTCTTCAGTTAACTTTTGCATATCTTTTTTGGTTAATTCTACTTTTTTCTTCAGACAATTTTTTTCTTTCCTTTTCCAAGATGTTGACTGTCTCATGCAAACCTCTCATTTTCTTTGTCATTTTTTTCTTCTACCTCTCTTATTTGCCTCTTATGAGCACTACCAAGAAGCCTCTTTGGGCCTGAGACCAATTCATATCACTTTGTAAGATTTCTTCTGTAGATCTTTTCTGTTTTTGCTCACTTTTTCTTTTATTTTGGTATTTCCACTTTTTTCCTACTTTTATGCTCCTGTGGTAAATGGGGCATTGTTTCATTTTTCCTGTGCAGCTCTGAACTTTGGCTTTGAGCACAATGGTCCTGTGTTTGTAGGGTATTGCTTGGCTGCTCTTTCCAGGAAACAACCTGCTTTTCCAGAGTTTGCCTTCTGAGTGAAGTACTTTTATCTTTAGGGGCTGCTCCAATGATTTACTCCTCTACTAAGCCAGGACTGAGGGTCTTTTTTTTACTACAATGTTTTTAATGAAGATTTTATTTAAATATGAAAAGTTATATCATTTTAAAAAATAGTGAAATATGGATGAGAGTACCTTTCACTAATCAAACTGTGAAGAGAATTCTTTTTTTTATTAAAACTCTTTATTTGCAAAACATATGTATGGGTAATTCTTCAACATTAACCCTTACAAAGCTTTCTATTACAAATTTCCCCCCCCTACTCCCCACCCCTCCCCTACATGGCAGGATATCCACTACATGTTAATTATGTTAAAATACTTGACAAATCAATTATATGTATGCATATTTCCACATTTATCATCGTTGTGCAAGAAAAATCTACAAGAAAGAAAAATCAGAGAAAGGAAACACAATACAAGCAAACATCAGTAGAGAGCATGAAAATGTTATGTTGTGGTCCACATTTCACATCCCTCTCTCTGGGTGTATATGGCTTTCTTCACTGAACAATTAGAACTGGTTTGAAACATTTCTTTGTTGCAGAAAGCCATGCCCATCAAAATTGATCATCATATAGTATTGTTGTTGCCATGTATAATGATCTCCTGGTTCTGCTCATTTTGCTCAGCATCAGTCCATGCAAGTCTCTCGAGGCCTCTCTGAAATCTTCCTGCTTGTTGTTTCTCACAGAACAATAATATTCCATAACATTCATATACCATAATTTATTCAGCCATTCTCCAATTGATGGGAATCCATTCAGTTTCCAGTTTTTAGCCACTACAAAAAATTCTGCCACAAACATTTTTACATATGTGGGTCCCTTTCCCTCCTCTAAGATCTCTTTGGGATATAAGCCCAACAGAAACACTGCTGGGTCAAACGGTATGCACAGTTTGATAACTTTTTCAGCATAGCTCCAAATTGCACTCTAGAATGGCTGGATCTGTTCACAGTTCCACCAACAATGCATCAGTGTCCCAGCCTTCCCACATCCCTTCCAACATTCGTCATTATCTTTTCTTGTCATTTTAGCCAATCTGACAGGTGTGCCTCAGAGTTGTCTTAATTTGCATTTCTCTGATCAATAGTGATTTGGAGCACTTTTTCATATGACTGAGGGTCTTAATTGCTGATTTGCTGTGATTAAGACCCTCTTATTTTCCCAGAATCTAACTGACCTTGCCTGAATACCTTTTTTATCCCAGTGAGAGTGATTTTTTCTTGAAGATTTTCCAGTTTATCTTGAGCTGAAGCATGGTTTTATTCTGTCAGTCTCTCTTCAGAGACTTGATTCAATGTAGTTTTCAATGGAACTGGAACAGCTTCCCAGCTTTATTCCATCATCTTGGCTCCACACCAAAAAGTCCTGCTCCTATTTTTCCACCTGAGCTTACTGTTTTTTGAACTGGAGATAATGCTATTGACTTTGTCCCCAGTGAGGTTGACAAGGAGCACATGCTTACATTGATGGATCAATGGATATGCATAGTTATATAGTTCTTTGGGCATAGTTCCAAATTGCTCTTTGAACAGCTGGATCAGTTCACAACTTCACCAACAGTACATTAGTGTCCCAACTTTACAACATTCCTCCAACATTTGTTACTTTCTTTTTCTTTCATTTGATAGTTGTAAAGTAGTACCTCAGATTTGTTTTAATTTTCTTTTCTCTAATAGCAATTTAGAGAATTTTTATACATCTAGAGATAACTTTGATTGCCTCTTCTGAAAACTGTTCATAACTTTTGACCACTTATCAATTAGAAAATATCATGTTATTCTTTACAATTTTACTCAAATCTCTATATATTTGGGAAATAAAACTTTTATCAGAGAAACTTACTTTATCCCCCCCTCATTTTCTGCATCATTAAAAAAATCTTTTCTGCGCTGCTTTAGTGCAAACTCTTTTTAATTTAACATTAATTGCATGAATGTAATCAGATTTAGCCATTTTAAATCCTGTAATGTTCTTTATAATGTTTAGTTATAAATTCTTCCCTTATCCATAGATCTGACAGGTAAACTATCCCCTTAATTTACTTGTGATATCACTTTTTATGTCTAAATCACGTACCCATTTTGGCCTTATCTTGTTATATAGTATGAAATGTTGTTCCAGATTCTGCAAATCTGCCCTTCAGTTTTTCTTACAGTTTTTGTCAAATAGTGAGATCTTGTCCCCAAAAGTGGAATCTTTTAAGTTTATCAAATGCTAGATTGTTATAGTTATTTTCTAATGTACCCAATCTACTGATGGGTCACTCTATTTCTCTTTTTTTTGAACATTATCACTTCAATACATTTTTCAGATAACTGGGATATTTTCCTTAGCATTTTCATCAATTCCCTTGATATTCTTGACCTTTCATTCTTCCAGAGGAATTTTGTTATTTTTTTCTGGCTATATAAAATATTTTTGATAGTTTTATTGATATGGTACTGAATAAGAAAATTTGTTAGGTAGAGTTGTCATTTTTTATGTTAACCATCCTACCCATAATTAATTAATATATTTTCAATTATTTGGATCTGATTTTGTATAAAGAATGTTTTGTGAGTGTTTTCATATAGTTTCTAAATTTGTCTTGGCAGGTAGACTTCTAAGTATTCTATATTGCCTACAATTATTTTAAATGGAGTTTCTCTTTCTAACTCTTGCTATTAGTCTTTGTTGGTAATATATATTGTTGATGACTTATTTATGTGTGTTTATTTTGTGTCTTAGAACTTTGCAAAAGTTGTTGATTATTTCAACCAGTTTTTAACTGATTTCTAGGCTTTTATAAGATTTATAAAAGTCATATGATAGTTTTTCTTCCTCATGAGAAATATTAATATTTTAGTATTACATTATTATTAATTTAAGATCACCCTTTCTCTTTTATTTCTGTTAAGACTCACCTCCTAAAATAATTACTCATATCTCTGAAGGGCATGACTGAGTGATGAGATTGTTTCTGGTTCTCAAGGTTGGAAGTTGTAAGTGGAACAGGATGCCACTAAATCAGGAGGCCTGGGCAGGCCTTTACCTAGGAGAAAGAATCCACTGTCCTTGATCTGCTCCATTAGAGTTTAGGAAACTCTAGCTCATTAATGAAAAAACTAACCAGAGAGGTGCAGATGGAGATGGCTTCTCGTATACAGATGCCTTGAGGCTGCTGAGTTTCAAGATCCAACCATGCTCTCAATAGGAAGAGATGAAAACTTTTAGCCTACTTTGCCATCAAATATCCACCAATAAATATTGAGTTTCACTTGTCTGGGAAGTGACATCCCACTTTTCAGGAGGGATTTTAGGTAATTTAGAAACTTCATTTGGGTTTTTGGTTACTAAGAGAAACCAGTTATCATCAATTTATTGATTACTAGTCAGTTTAATTAATACATTGATTATTAATTACCCAGAAACTATATCTCTGGGGGTTTTCTTTCTTAGCACTCACTAACTATTCTAACTTTAACTTATGTTCTCCAACAGTAAATACAGTTAGTATTTCTAGTACAATATTGAATAATTGTGGTGATAATAAGCATTCTTGCTCCATCCCTAATCTTACTGGGAAGGCTTCCAACTTATCCTCATTACAGATAATGCTTATTAATGGTTTTAGACAAATACTACTTATCATTTTAAGGAAAGCTTCATTTATTCCTATGCTTTTTTGAATTTTTGATAGGAATTTATATTATATTTTTATCAAAGGCTTTTTTCTGCATTTATTTAGATAACCATATGATTTTTGTTGCTTTTGTCATATTTATGGTCACTTATGCTAATAGTTTGCTTAGTATTGAACCAGTGTTGCATTCCAGTACAATGATAATATCCATCTTTTTTAGTTAACCTTTATATAGATTATATGAGGTCATTTCTAGTTCTGATTCATATTTTCCTTTAACAATAATATTAAATGACATCTCTGTAGTTCTTTATATTGATTTCCTCATTTGATCTTGGAAGGCTTTCTGAAATCCTCCTATTTGTCCACATCCTCTTAAAATGTTATTCGGAGAATTGAACATAACTCCCCAGTCATAGTCTGAGTAATACAGGATATTGTAGTCTATTTCAATTAAAGCAGTCTAAGATTGTATTTCTTAGCTACTATAGTATGCTGTTTGCTCATATTGAACTTTCTTTCAAAGAAAAGCTGAAAAACTAGTTCTTTTTTTTTCAATATAAACTGCTGGCAGAACGGATTTCTTTTATTTTACATTTTGTGCAGATAATGTTTCAAAGCCATATGAAGGACTCTGCATTTATCTCAGTTAGGTTTTCTGTTGTGTAGCTCCAGCCTCAACTCTAGTTTCTCAAAAAATTTTTGAATCCTGTTTCTGTCATCCAAGCTATCATACATTGACCTTTTCCATTTGTCTACAAGTTTGGCAAGAATGCTTCTCTATCTTCTTTCAGGTCATTAGCAACTTTAAGCAAAAATCTCTACTTTTGATAATGAAAGAGGAAAGGAGTTATTGGTTAAAGGAGAGATATAATATTAGCAGTTAAAATTAGATACTATTTTGGTTTATGAAGCATTGTACAGTTTATTATTGTGTTCAAATATGTTTGGATCGTACTGTATAGGAAAATTATTTTTACATACAATAACTAAAACAGATTAGTTATATAGTATAAAGAATCAAATAAACAAAATAGCACAGTATTTATTAATCCTGCAGACAGACATCAATTATTAAGTGAAGGATGCACTTTTTGACAAAAACTGCTGGGCAAATTGAACAGCATCTTGATAGAGTTTTTGTTTAAATGAGTATATCCTACCATACATCAAGATAATTTCCAAAAGGATACATGAACCAGGTACAAAAGGTTACATCTTAAATAACTTAGAGGAACAAGGAAAAAATAGCATTCATGATTAAAAACATGCATTAAAATAAAATGAACAATTGTATATAAAATTAAAAAGGTTCTTTGCAAACAAATCTAATATTGGTTAAAAAGTCGAAGGGAAATAGCTGGAGAAAATTTTTGCAGCAAGTTTCTTTTTAAAATTTTGTTTTTATTTTTAATTACAAATTCTCTTCTTCTCCCTACCTCCTTCCACATTCATTGACATGGTAAAAACATGATATTCATTATACATATGAATAAATAAAAAACATATTCCATAATAAGCATATTAAAAAATAAGAAAAGGAAAGAAAGGAAAAGAATCACACTTCATACTGCATTCTGAGTCCATCAGTTCTCTATCTAGAGATGGAGATTATTTTTCATTATGAGAACTTTGAGGTTCTGGTTGATCGTGATATTGATTAAAGTTACTAAGTCTTTCATAGTTATATTTACAATATTGATATCACTGGGTACATTGTTCTTCTAGTTCTCCTTATTTCACTTTGCATCAGTTCATATAAGTCTTCCAGATTTTTCTGAAACAGCTTTCTTCATTATTTCCTACAGATCTATATTATTCCATCACAAACATATGCCTATAATTTATTCAGCCATTGACCAATTGATAATCTCCTCAGTTTCCTTTAGGACTCTTTGGGACCACAAAGAGCTGCTACAAATATTGTTGTACATCAATACGTTCCCCTTTTTTTCTTTAAACTTTTTAGAGTATTGGCTTACTGTATTATTCTTTAGTAAAAGGATATGAACAATTTTAAGTCCTATGACTCTAAGTTCCAAATGGATCTACAGAATGGTTGGACTAGTTAATATCTCCACCAATGATGCATCAGAATACCTATTTCCCCACATCCACTCTAGCATTGACATTTATCTATTTCTTTTTGTCATCTTAGATGATCTGATAGTTTGTGTGTGAGAGAAAGGTATCTCAGAGTTATCTCATTTCTCCAATGATTAGTGTTACAGCATTTTCACATGCCATTAATAGTTTTAAATTCTCCCCCTGAAACTGCCTTTTCATATCCTTTTATTTATTTATCAATGGGGGAATGGCTGTTATTTTTATAAACTTGTCTTGGTTCTATAGATAATTGAGAAATTACACCCTTTAACTGGCAATAAATCTCCCTCCCCTCCCCCCCCGCTTTTGTGCTTGTCTTTTAATATAGCTGCAATGGTTTTGTTTGCATGAAAAACCTTTTAATTGGGGGCGGAGCCAAGATGGCAGAATGAAAAGGTGACTTTCTGCCTCTCCTCTGATCTTCTCTGAAATCAACAACAAAATAAGCCTCTGAACTAATCTTCAAGTCAACGAACTCAGAAATATTTGGGCACTGCTTTCTGGACAACTTCGTATCAGGTTAGTCTGACTCAGACAGAGAGATAAATAGACGACTCCTATGTAGGCCAGAAGTGAGGGTGGGACTCAGCTCAGCTCATTGTGGCAGAAATTCCAAACTCCAAACTCCAAATTCCAAACACCTGTAGTTTATCTGAGGCACTCAGGACACTCTGCCCTGATTGGGGGCAGGTGTTCTGGCAGACTTGCCTTGTTTAAGGAGTAATTCAGACTTAGTCCTAGCCCCCACCGGCCCAGCACCTTAAGTTAACTCCCCGAAGTGCCCCAGGGCAAAGCTTTTCAGCCATCGTTTTTTTTCCCCCTACCTTAAAGAGATATCCATGCTGTCTAAAAAAAAATGATGAAGAAGCAAAAGAGAGCTCTCACCATAGACAGCTTTTATCAAGGCAAAGAAGCATTGACCCCAGATGCTGAGGTTACTTTAGATAAAATACCAGATGAAGGTATTAAAGACCATCACTGGTCACCTTTTCAAAAGGCCTTTCTGGAAGATTGCATAAAGAACCTCAAAAGACAGCTGGAGGATAAATGGGAAAATAAACTGAAATCAGTGCAAGAAGGATACAATATCTTGCAAGAAGGGTATAATGCCCTGCAAAAGAGATATGAAAAAGACACCAATTTATTGAAAAATAAAGTTAGTAAAGTGGAAAAAGAGTGCAATGAATAAATTGGCCAGTTACAAAAGGAGTTTAAAAAGGTAACTGAAGAAAACAACACTTTAAAAATAAGAATTGAACAAATGCAAGTAAATGACTCAATAAGACTTCAAGAATCAGTCAAACAAAAACAAAATAATGAAAAATGAGAAGAAAATATGAAATATCTCCTAGGAAAAACAACTGACTTGGAAAATAGATCTAGGAGAGACAATCTAAGGATTATTGGACTTCCTGAAAGCCATGATGAAAAAAAGAATCTAAACACTATCTTCCAGGAAATCCTGAAAGAAAAATGCCCTGAGATTGTAGAATCAAAGGGCAAAATCACCTTCGAAAGAATTCACCGATCACCTCCTGAAAGAGACCCCAAATTTAAGACCCCAAGGAATATCGTGGCTAAATTTCAGGACTATAACACCAAGGAAAAGATTCTGCTAGCAGCTAGAAAGAAACAATTCAAATACCAAGGATCAATAATTAGAATCACACAGGATCTGTCAGCCTCCACACTGAAGGATCGAAGGGCCTGGAACCAGATATTCCGAAGGGCAAAGGAACTTGGATTACAACCAAGAATAACTTATCCAGCTAGAATGAGCATTATCCTCCAGGGAAGAAGATGGTCATTCAATGATATAGGTGAATTTTACCTATTTCTAATGAAAAGACCGGATCTGAACAAAAAATTCGACACCCAAACACAGAACTCAAGAGAAGCATAAAAAGGTAAAAAGGAAAGGACTCGTGAGAACTTTATTTTTATTAGGGGGATACTTAAAGATTGGGGGTATAATTAACTAGATATTACTTTGATAATATGAAAAAGAGAACTAGAGGGGAAAAGGTTGTCATACTGGGGAAAAGAAGGAAAAAGTGGTACAATAAGATGTAAAAAAAAAGAAAGGAGGGAAAACAAGGTAAAATCACCTGAAGAGGCAAAGAAAACCTATTATAATTGAGAGAAAGAGGGGAGGGAGATGAGCATTGTGTAAATCTTACTCTCATCAGGTTGGGCTCTAAAAGTGTATATCAGACATTTGATTTCACATAGAAACTTGTCTGTTGCTAGAGGGAAGTGGGAGGGAAAGGAGGAAAAGTAAGGGACAAACTAATAGAAGGGAAAATAGAAGAATCAGGGGAAAGGAGTAAAAACAGGGGGAGGGGATCTAAAAGGTGGAGTATTGTTTGGGGGAGGGGGTCATCAAAAGCAAAGTAGTGAGGAGGGGGGAAGGGAGAAAGGGGAAAGGAAAACATAATTTGGGTAAATAAGATGGCAGGAAATAAAGAATTAGTTATTCTAACTGTGAATGTGAATGGTATGAACTCTCCCATAAAGCGGAAGTGGATATCAGACTGGATTAAAAACCAGAATCCCACAATATGCTGTCTACAAGAAACACATCTAAAACATAGTGACACATATAGGATAAAGGTAAATGGCTGGAGCAGGACCTATTATGCTTCAGATGAACAAAAAAAAAAGCAGGGGTAGCAATCCTTATCTCAGATCAAGTAAAAGCCAAGATAGATCTAATCAAAAGAGATAAGGAATGAAACTATATTTTATTAAAGGGTACCATAGATAATGTGGCAATATCAATACTAAATATACATGAATCAAGTGCAATAGCACACAAATTCCTAGGGGAGAAATTAAGAGAGATGCAAGAAGAAATAGACAGCCAAACGATACTAGTGGGGGATCTAAACCTTGCTCTCTCAGAATTAGATAAGTCAAACCACAAAATAAACAAGAAAGAAACTAGGGAGATAAACCAATTGTTAGAAAAGTTAGGTATGATAGATCTATGGAGAAAGTTGAATGGAGACAGTAGGGAGATTACTTTTTTCTCAGCAGTCCATGGAACCTATACAAAAATTGACCATGTGTTAGGGCATAAAAACCTCAAAATCAAATGCAGAAAGGCAAAAATAGTAAATGCATCCTTTTCAGATCATGATGCAATAAAAATCACATGCAATATAAGGCCAGGAGAAAATAAACCAAAAGTTAATTGGAAATTAAACAATCTAATCCTGAATAATGAATGGGTGAAAGAGCAAATTATAGACACAATCAATAATTTCATCCAGAAAAATGACAATAAGGAGACAACATACCAAAATTTGTGGGATACGGCCAAAGCGGTTATAAGGGGCGATTTTATATCTCTAGATGTTTACTTGCATAAAACAGAGAAAGAAAAGATCAATGAATTGGGCTTATTATTAAAAAAAAACTAGAAAAAGAACAAATTAAAAACCCTCAATTAAATACCAAATTGGAAATTCTAAAAGTAAAAGGAGAAATTAATAAAATTGACAATAAGAAAACTATTGAGTTAATAAATAAAACTAAGAGTTGGTTTTATGAAAAAACTAACATACTAGATAAGGCTTTAGAAAATTTGATAAAAAAAGGAAAGAGGAAAATCAAATTGTTAGTCTCAAGAATGATAAGGGAGAACTTTCCTCCAATGAAGAGGAAATTAGAGCAATAATTAGGAGTTACTTTGCCCAACTTTATGCCAGTAAGTTTGATAATCTAAATGAAATGGAGGAATACCTACAAAAATATAGATTGCCCAGGTTAACAGAAGAGGATATAAATTATTTAAATAGTCCCATATCAGAAAAAGAAATAGAACAAGCTATTAACCAACTCCCTAAGAAAAAATCTCCAGGGCCAGATGGATTTACATGTGAATTCTACCAAACATTCAAAGAACAATTAATTCCAATACTACACAAACTATTTGAGAAAATAGGGACAGAAGGTATACTGCCAGAATCCTTCTATGTTTCTGATATGGTGCTGATAGCTAAACCATGTAGGGTGAAATCAGAGAAAGAAAACTATAGACCAATTTCCCTAATGAATATTGATGCAAAAATTTTAAATAAGATATTAGCAATGAGATTACAAAAAGTCATCCCCAGCATAGTACACTATGACCAAGTAGGATTTATACCAGGGATGCAGGGCTGGTTCAATATTAGGAAAACTATCAGCATAATTAATTATATTAATAACCAAATTAACAAAAACCATATGATTATCTCAATAGATGCAGAAAAAGCACTTGATAAAATCCAAAACCCCTTCCTATTAAAAACACTAAAGAGTATAGGAATAAATGGGCTTTTCCTTAAAATGATCAGTAGCATCTATTTAAAACCATCAGCAAGCATCATATGTAATGGAGACAAACTAAAACCATTCCCAATAAGATCAGGAGTGAAACAAGGCTGCCCACTGTCACCATTACTATTTAATATTGTATTAGAAATGTTAGCTTTAGCAATAAGAGAAGAAAAAAAGATAAAAGGAATCAGAGTAGGTAATGAAGAAACCAAATTATCACTCTTTGCAGATGACATGATGGTATACTTAGAGAACCCTAGAGACTCAGCTAAAAAACTCTTAGAAACAATTCACAACTTTAGCAAAGTGGCAAGATTCAAAATTAATCCACATAAATCATTAGCATTTTTATATATTACCAACAAAGTTCAGCAGCATGAGATACAAAAAGAAATTCCATTCCAAATAGCAG
>JAJPUD010005382.1:47329-75755 GCA_023553655.1 Myrmecobius fasciatus
AATATTGATGCAAAAATTTTAAATAAGATATTAGCAATGAGATTACAGAAAGTCATCCCCAGGATAGTACACTATGACCAAGTAGGATTTATACCAGGGATGCAGGGCTGGTTCAATATTAGGAAAACTATCAGCATAATTAATTATATTAATAACCAAATTAACAAAAACCATATGATTATCTCAATAGATGCAGAAAAAGCACTTGATAAAATCCAAAACCCCTTCCTATTAAAAACACTAAAGAGTATAGGAATAAATGGGCTTTTCCTTAAAATGATCAGTAGCATCTATTTAAAACCATCAGCAAGCATCATATGTAATGGAGACAAACTAAAACCATTCCCAATAAGATCAGGAGTGAAACAAGGCTGCCCACTGTCACCATTACTATTTAATATTGTATTAGAAATGTTAGCTTTAGCAGTAAGAGAAGAAAAAGAGATAAAAGGAATCAGAGTAGGTAATGAAGAACCCAAATTATCACTCTTTGCAGATGACATGATGGTATAGTTAGAGAACCCTAGAGACTCAACTAAAAAACTACTAGAAACAATTCACAACTTTAGCAAAGTGGCAGGATTCAAAATTAATCCACATAAATCATCAGCATTTTTATATATTACCAACAAAGTTCAGCAGCAAGAGATACAAAAAGAAATTTCATTCCAAATAGCAGATGATAGGATAAAGTATTTGGGAATCTATCTGCCAAGGAAAAGTCAGAAACTATACGAACTAAATTACAAAACACTTTCCACACAAATAAAATCAGACCTAATCAATTGGAAAAAATATTAAGTGCTCATGGGTAGGCAGAGCGAACATAATAAAAATGACAATACTACCCAAACTAATCTACTTATTTAGTGCCATACCAATCAAACTCCCAAGAAATTATTTTACAGATCTAGAAAAAATAGTAGCAAAGTTCACTGGAAGAACAAAAGGTCAAGGATTTCAAGGGGATTAATGAAAAAAAAAGGCAGATGAAGGTGGCCTTGCTGTACCAGATCTAAAACTATATTATAAAGCAGTGGTCATCACAACTGTTTGGTACTGGCTAAGAAATAGAGCAGTCAATCAGTGGCACAGGATAGGTTATCAGGACAACCTAGGCATTAACCTTAACAATCTAGTGTTCGATAAACACAAAGACCACAGCTTTTGGGATAAATACTCTCTATTTGGCAAAAACTGCTGGGAAAATTGGAAACGTGTGGAAGAAATTAGGGCTTGACCTAACACCACATACCAAGATAAAATCTAAATGGGTTCATGATCTAGATATAAAGAGGGACTTTGTAAGCATGTTAGAGGAACGTAATATATTTTATCTCTCAGACCTGTGGAGATGGAATAAATTTATGTCCAAAGAAGACCTGAACTCCTAATTGAACACCAGATGGATAATTTTGATTATCTTAAGTTAAAAAGTTTCTGTAGAAACAAAACAAATGCAGACAAGATTAGAAGGGAAGCATCAAATTGGGAAATCATTTTTACATTTAATGGTTCTGATAAAGGCCTCATTTCTAAACTATATAGAGAATTGTCTCATATATATAATAATTCAAGCCACTCTTCAATAGATAAGTGGTCAAGGGATAGGAACAGACAATTTTCAGATGATGAAATTAAAACCATCTCTAGTCATATGAACAGTTGCTCAAATCACTATTGATCAGAGAAATGCAAATTAAGACAACTCTGAGGTACCACTACACACCTGTCAGATTGGCTAAAATGACAAGAAAAGATAATGATGAATGTTGGAGGGGGATGTGGGAAAACTGGAACACTAATACATTGTTGGTGGAATTGTGAACGTATCCAGCCATTCTGGAGAGCAATTTGGAGCTATGCTCAAAAAGTTGTCAAACTGTGCATACCCTTTGACCCAGCAGTGTTTCTACTGGGCCTATATCCCAAAGAGATCTTAGAGGAGGGAAAGGGCCCCACATGTGCAAGAATGTTTGTGGCAGCCCTTTTTGTAGTGGCTAGAAACTGGAAACTGAAGGGATGCCCATCAATTGGAGAGTGGCTGAATAAATTATGGTATATGAATGTTATGGAATATTATTGCTCTGTAAGACACGACCAGCAGGACGATTTCAGAGAGGCCTGGAGAGACCTGCATGAACTGATGCTGAGTGAAACGAGCAGAACCAGGAGATCATCATACACAGCTACAACAGTATTACATGATGATCAATTCTGATGGACATGACTCTCTGCAACAAAGAATTGTCTCAAACCAGTTCCAGTTGTTCACTGAAGAAAACCATATACACCCAGAGAGAGGGATATGAAATATGGACCACAACATAACATTTTCATGATCTCTATTGACATTTGCTTGCATTGTGTTGCCTTTCTCTGATTCATTTTTTTTGTAGATAGGATTTTTCTTGCATAACTTCTCAAGCATTTCAATATTATTAACATGTAGTGGATTTCCTGCCATCTAGGGGAGGGGAGGGGACTGGGGGTAAAATTTGTAATGGAAAGCTTTGTAAAGATCAACGCTGGGGAACTACCCATACATATGTTATACAAATAAAAAGCTTTAATAAAAAAAAGAAAAACCTTTTAATTTTATATAATCCAAATTATTAATTTTACTTCATGTAAACCTCTCTATCTCTTGTTTGACCATGAACTCTTCCATATCCATAAATCTGACAGGTAATATTTTTTCCATGCCCCACTGATTTGCTTATGCTTATAAGATCATCCTTCATGTTTACATTATATTCATTTTGAGCTTTTCTTGATGCACCATGTGAAGAGTTAATCAACACCAAGGTTCTGCCAAACTTTCCCTGCAATTTTTTTTTCAAATAATAAGTTCTTATCCTAATTTCTGGGGTCTTTGTGTTTATAAAACATAAAAGTACTATGCTAGTTTGTTTCTCTATATTTTTATATAATCTGTGGAACAGAGATGGAAATATCCAAACTACTGGACTTATGACTCCAACAAAGTATTTCACCTTCTCTCAGCAGGCGTGTGTAAAGTTGGTAGCTCTTGAAGATTCCTTGAAATACTTAATGAAGTGGACTCCCTCTCTACTTCAACTTCATTTTCTGTCTGGTTACAGATGAGCCAGATGATGGGTCATATGGAGGTGCCTAATCTCTAGGCAAATGACATCTTTTTACTTTATTTACAGGGCCAAGGAATTTCTGATACATAACACTCTACTGTATTGCTATAAGTAACATCAGAACATTACTCCATGAGAAAAAGATGAAGATTATTTTAAAAACTATAAGCTACTCAGATAATGCCCATCCAAGACTGAGGCTGATATTACTCCATCACAGCATGGGCACAAGCTCTTATATAATTAAAGCCACTTTTCAATATAGTCATTTATTTAAATCCTACTATAAGGATTCTCTTTTAACTGAACAGATAAATAAGATGTTAAGCCTCCTTGATAATGGATAATATTCCCACAGACTACTAATTGAGTCAGGTTATTGTGGCTTGAAACTGAACTTCGTAGTGAGTCTATAAAAAGACTGGCAGTTCTCTTAGAGATAATTTAGAGCAATCCAGATAAAGAACTGAGGAAGATAAGAGATCAGACTCATCTGTCTATTGGGACAAGACATACATACATACACACAGCTATCATCCCCTTAAACTCTGAGGCAAGAGCCAATAATGACTTTGGTAGAAATTTTCAGTCCAAGAAAGCCTCCAGGTATGTAGAGAATGAGAGTATCTGGACCAAGCTTTTCAGAGTATTGGGATCTCTCAGACAGAAAAAAGACAATCATGAAATAGTAGGAGTTCCTGAACCTCAAAATTCTGGGGTTATAGAGTTCTTGAACTAAGAACTATACTTGTTCTTCTTAAACCAAAAGAGTAATAAATAAGTCATCTGCAAAAAAACAAAACACAGACATTTCCTCCACAATAACTATGAGGAATGACCCAGACAGGATAGGTCCATTGGTAAAAAAAAAAAATGCCTCTGTAGAAACCTCTAATTAGTTTTCCTTTGGTGGTAGAACCTGGCAAAGAGAGAGTCAAACCTTTACATATTCTAAGATAAGTCCCTGGGATAAAAGATGAGACTCACCTAAAATCTAAGGATTTAATATCTAACATCCCCAAGTTTATTTCCTTTCCAAGGGGAATCTAAATCCAGGGCTGAGGATGGGGGAGTATCAGAAAGCTGGATGGCTATATAAGTCCTTAGGCTGGAAAGTAAGATTCACTGGAGAAGAGAATTCCTTGGTTGCAGTGGAGTTTTCTCAAGGGTGAAATAAAGTCTGTCTTGTATTGAAATAAATTGTTATTTTTCATGCTTGTACAGGAATGTTTGTATTCATATATATGAAAACTTATTTATGAGATAAATTCTGAATTTCCCAGAGAAAACTCTACGTGGGGGCAAAATGAGCCAAAGACAAATTATTTGAAGTGCAGATCTCAAGATCAGATCTAGTACATCTAAGTTTAGAATTAAAAATCCTGGGCTACAGGTCACAGTTATCAGCACAGTGCCCAACATACAGTAAGCACTTAAATGTTTATTAATTGAATTTAATCTCCTTTAGAATTTTGCTCAGATCTATAAAACTGATCAAAAATACCTGATTATTAGGAATATGAAACAAAGACATCTTTGAATCAATTTGAAACATCTGGAACAAGGCTAAAATGGTTTGTATTTAAATGAATGTGATTAGGTGTTTGACCCTCTTCCCCAACCCACCTCCCTTCTTTTTGCCATACGGACCAAAAACAATGCATGGATATGTAATACTTTTCACCCTTTTATACTACTAAATTTTATTATATAGCCTTTATAAACACTAAGTTTATGATATCCAAACAGCTTCACTGTCTCTCTGCCTTAATTTTCTCCAAATTCACTTTCTCTAACACTAGAATTCCTAGAGTTTAAGGCTTGAATGCACACTGTTAATCACACAGAAGAGATTCTTGATGTGATGACTGTCCATCATGGGCTATGTAATTAATGTCAATATGTTAAACTTCTGAGCTTGAAACTTGACCCAGAGTCCCATGTGCATAAAGTTGGATTTAACTACATTTTAGGTTTTGTATAGCTCAAGCTATTTTCATGATATTCAAGGGAAAAATACATCTCCAATATGCTTTCCCAAACACTCTGTTTCCTAATCTCTTCTATTAAGCTCTCTCTGGAGTGTGTATTTGTGTGCGTTTATTTTTGTGTGTGTATATGTGTGTCTGATATAATGAGGAAAAAATGGGTTTGAAGTAGGAAGATCTAAATTCATACTGCCTCTGCCACTTATTACTCAAGTGACCCCTAGTGAGAAAGTATTTCATTAGGTGACTTTTAAAATCCCTCTCAGCTTTAGAAAAAAAATCCTATGAAAGGGAGGGAGTGAAGGAAAAAAAACAATTTGAATAGTAGCAGGGAAGAAATAGGGATAAAGTAACATTAATGAAGATTTTAAAGCTCTGGAAATTGCCATCCTTTGATTGGGAATACCTATCTCCTAGAGAAATATAATATACTTCAACATAAGACAACCTACTTTAAATCAAAACTGAAACAGGGCAATAGCCCCTCATAGCTTTAATGCTGTAAACTAATTTTTTAGTTATAAAATGTGCCAAGATGCTGTTTTGGCTTTTGCTTACAATACATGAAGAACTGAGCAGGGTACTGATAGCCTCTGTTCATTCCCACAGGCTGTCCTGGCCATCCTCCAAAGGTACCAGGTAAGGAGACAAAGCAGAGCAAAGAGGATTGATGCATTTTGGGGAAGCTGGCCAAAATAAATGAGGAGTTAGCTGAGTCATTGAATTTAAGAGCAAAGGTAGGATAGGGGATCCAAGTATTATGAATGGTTTAGGATGTGTGATTTGTTCCCATTGTTAATAAGGGTATGCTTTGCTGGCTACCTTACTTCTCTGGGAATAGCAGTCAGGACATTTGTAATGTTTATTATTTCTTGAGGTTTGTTATGATATAGCTGCCCTGTTCACTATACTGGATTCTGGACATATTTTCTTTTAATTGATGGAAGCGGCAAAAAATACCAATTTTGAATGGTAATGAAAGATGTGCTTAGCATTAATCTGAATCTGAGAATTCTTTGAGCAATATTCTCATGAAGGATACCAGTATGCAAGACAAAACAAAACAAACAAAAACAGAAGGATCCCTGCCAGGAAAGCATTGTACTGGCTTATAAAAATCCATCTTTCAGTGGCTGCATTTAGCACCAGGCTGTGTCCACATGAGTGGATCATAATTGAAGAATCTCAGCCTTGGAGGGAATCTGGTCCAATGCACATATCAAAAAGAATCTCTTCTACATCATAGCTGATGATTACTAATTCAAACTTGTTTGGAAGTCCTTCAGTGAAAGGAAACTTGCTACCTCCTGAAGCAAGAAATTCTACTCTGGGATTGCCCCAATAAGGAAAAAATATTTTCCCTGGCATTAAGCCTAATTTTGTTTCTTTACAGCTTATGTCCATTACTTCTACTTCTGACTACTGGAAATCTCTTGCAAATGACAGTCCTTCAAATACTTTAAAGCCACTATGATGTGTCCTCTATAAACCATTCCCAGTTTCTTCAATTGATCCTTATATGACATATTCTCTAGGTTTCCTCTCTCGTAGTTACACCATTCTGGATCAGTTCCAAATTGAGTTTTTCTCAAATGGAATGCCTAGAACTGAGTAGAGTCCAAATCTCTGTGACCCCATTTGGAGTTTTCTTGGCAAAGACACTGAGATGGTTTGCCATTTCTTTCTCCAGCTCATTTTATAGATGAGGAAGCTGAGGCAAACAAGGTTATGTGATTTACTCAGAGTTACACACAGAGTTACACTCTGATGAACTCAGAGTTCATAATAAATATCTGAAGTCAATTTTGAACCCAGGAAGATGAGACTCCCTGATTCTATACTCTATCCACTGCACCATTTACCTGCCCCAAATATAGTAAGACCAAAGCCCAATGCAAAGAGACCCACAAAGAGTATGGTCAAGCAAAGTGAACAAAACTTTATTAAGCATCTACTCTGTGGCAGACACTTTTCTAAATTCTGGGGAGATATACGTAAAATAAACAAAATATTCCCTGTTCTTAAAGGGCTCAAAGACTATGAGGAGAAACAATATGGAAACTACCATGTACAAATAAGATATAAACAGGATAAACTGGTAAGAATCTCAGAAGGAAGGAACTAAGGATAATAAAGATCAGGAAAGGCTTCTTATAGAAGATGAGGCTTTGGCTGAGATTTTAAGAAAGCCACGGAAGCTATAAGATAGCATGAGCAGAGAGTTCCAGGAATGAGTGTTACTGAAATTCTTATAAGGACATGTAGGAAGATACATGTGTGTATGTGTGTGGGGGAGAATTGCTTGCCAGATGTGGAATGAAGCATGATAAAGATCAAAATTGATTTTAAATGGAAATTATATTGCCATTAAAATATATTCTGTTTTCTTTGTAAAATAATAAATGTAGTATTACAAAAATAAATGTAGTATTTGTGAATGGGAACATCAGATTGATGCCAAGACATGATAACACTATAATGAGAATGTCCATTATCTGGATATATGCTGGAGCTCTCTGTAGGTTAAAACCAGATTTCCTAGTTTCTTGACTCACTTTAATAATAATTTCATCCTTCAAAAGATGGAAAATTATCACAGAGCTTATGATCTATATCCTAAATGCTAAGTCTATTTTGTCTTTCTATTCAGGTAGCCTTTTGAGGATAAGTTAAATAAACTGGGCCTGTTTAGCCTAGGGAAGACAAGACTCAAGGGAAATATGATAATTGTCTTCAAATATTCAATGGCTGTCAGGTGGAAAAATTATTTCAGTTCTTCCATTTGGCCCTGGGGGCAGAAGGAAAAGCAATGGGTAGAAGTTATAAAGAGGAAAATATAGTCTCAATGTCAGGAAAAAATTCTTAAGAGTTAAACTATTCAAAAGTAGAACATATGTCTTGAGAAATATTTATGTCACAGGTCTTCAAGAAAAAGATGAATAACTTTATCAGGTATATTATACTGGGTATTACTGTGGTATATTGGTTGAATTTAATGATCTGAGCTCCCTTCCAACTGTCCAATTCTACCTATATACAGTATAAATTTACAGTCATATTCTTTTTAGATTTTTTTCTTTTAATTTCAAATAAGTCTCAGTAATACTTATGAGGTCAAATATGATAGAACTTTTAGTTCATCTTATTTTTGAACTATATTTTTTTCCAATTTTACAAAACTAGGAGATGGGTTTTATTTCTAACTTTTTTCTTTGCTATTGATACTGTTTTCTCTCAATTTCTGGTAGCTATTACTATTCTTTTTCTGATATCTACCCATATTCCTACCTATATCCATACAAACACATACACACACACACACATATATATATATATACATATGTATTATATATATGTTATATATGTATGCATATATATATACGCATATATGTGGGTAGATAGTTTTGTTCTCTCCCATCTCCTTTTCAGTTCAAAGTAATTTTTATGAGTGTTTCATAACTCTAGACAAATTTATTCTATAAGACCTTTGTTAAGTGTATGTGCATCTGTTGCCAGAGACCTGCTTCCTTTTAAACTATGATCCAGAAATCCAAATCCAATTCTCAGAAATAATTTTCTTTATTGATATTGTCTTCTCAAATATGGCTCTTTCTGCTCAATTACTTGCTTTTGATTGAATGGGATTTATTTTCTTTCCTGAGATGTTTTAACTTTTAACATTGTTTTGGTTTTTTTTTACCCTTTGGTTGCTATCATTTACATCCACATGAATTAGTAGAAGTGGATAATAGTTCCCTGGTTGGACAAGTATGGAGAGTTTTCTCCTTTATGGATTGTATTCATGCCCTAAGAAAAAGCTAACCTCTCCATTATTACCAGATCAATATGCTACCTAGTATCCTCAGCAATGCATCTATAATCACTACTACTCATCTCTTCTTCCTATGAACCTTAAAGAATTATTTATTTTCTAACATCATCTGCGAATTCATATCATCATTTGCTGGAGGACAAACATCTTTGTTCTTATTAGTGTCCAATTCCACCCTCTTTGGAAAAAAAAATTATCAGCTCTAAGTGTTCAATGTTTCTTCTTCTCTTTCTCCTTCAAGCAGCAGTTTTTTTTTCCATCCTCCAAACTTCTAAAACAAGTCAGAATTTCCCTCCATCTCTTCAGAATATTTTTCTTTGTTTTTACATTGAATATGTATGTGTAACTATTGAGACAATATATACATATATAGAATATGTATATTTTAAGAAAAAATTAATTTTCAGTTTTGTTTGATAACTTGAATATTAGAGGGATGTTCATTAAGTCCTTCTATTTTCTCTTCTAGATAGAAGACTATTTTGCCTTTGTGGCACAGAAAGCATGTACCTGGTAACGGCAGAAATACATATGTTTTGCCTTTTTTGCAGGTTGTTGAAAAATTCTCCCAAACATTTATATCTGCTTGGAAGTATTTCTTATAATTCTTCCTAATAGGTCCCCTGGATTATTTCTGTGACAAAATACATGTGAACACTTTTAGCTCTAGTACCTTCACTCTTTCATCACATTAGACTCTAAAAATCATTCCCAACTTATTTTCTGTTTCCTTACTAAGATATCATTCTTATTTATCCCATGACCTATCTTACAGCTCAAATTCTCCTACTTCTTCTGCCCTAGCTTTCCTTCTTCTTCTGCTCCTCCTCTGGAACTTCATCTTCGCCTTTTTCTTTTCCTCCTCAAGTTCTTACTCATCTTCTTTCTCAGGGACATCAACATATTTTTATATTCTCCCAAATCTTCCTTCCTCAAATATAATCTCTGGCCTTCTCCCCAATTTCAAAGTCACTTTCACAATTACTTCTCCTTTGAACCAAAGCATTTCTTTTCTTTCTCTCATATAATTTTTACCAGTGGACAAAATGGAATAGAGTTGATGATATAAGTTTATCAATTAATTTGGTTATTTCAGTCATCTTAACAACAGAAATGAATTTCATCAGACTGTTCCAAAGTGTCCATGAAGACAACTAAAAATACTTAGTTGTATCATGCCCAATATCCCAAGTATAAAATCACCAAGAATAAATTGAATCATTTAATACATTTCACTGACACTCTTCTACACTCTGATTCCAACATACAAAATCAACACATAAATACACATAACCTCTGTGGTAGAATATGAGCTTCTTTAAAACAGATGTTATCTTTCATTCTCTCTTTGAATATTTAGGACCTAACACAGTGCAGGGAACCCAGAACTAAATAATAGATTTTTGTTGCACTGAATTCATTAGAATGTAAACTCCTTGAGGCAAGACTGTTTTCCTTTGTACATTCCCAGAACCTAAATTCAGTAAGTGCTTAATAAATATTTGTCATTGAAGAAAGTCCCATTGCTTAACACAGTGCTTAACAAACATGTATTGATTGATGAAATAAATATAAGTAGCCAAAGTACAAGAGTATACCCAGGAAAAAAACAAGCCATGAAAGTCAGCTGTTTGTAGCCTTCAGCAACAGGCTCCATGATGACCTCCATTTCTAACTGACTATCAATACTTTGGCTTTCTTCTATTTCTTGGTAATACACATTTAAGTGAGATAATGCACTCCAAAATGCTTATCCTTCCAAATGAAATTGCTCCCATTTAACTGCTCTTGGATCATTGACTAAACATCTGAACATGGAGATCATCATCTTTATGAGCCTGAAATAAAAAGGGATCAACGGTCTGTCGCTATAGTTGCCAGTGCACATACAGTTCTATGGGGGAGGAGAAAACTAACACTGCCGAAAACTTGGTAGATATTTGAAAATCACCCCACTGAAATTTTCTCATTACAAATATATGCTAATAATTAACCAAAGTGAAAAAACATAATAGTTTTGTATTGCCAGTATATTTTGTTAGTGGGCTTTTTATTTTGTTTTGTTTTTTAATGTCATGAGAAGTCCAGCCAAGATTAAAAATGAAGCAATATTATTATCAATGCAATGATAAATTATTATAAATGTACTAACAATGGATGTCAAGATACTTAAAATAATTGCCCCTGGTATATCTACCCAATGCAGTGTGCTGGAGGTATTTTACTGATTAAATGAGTGTTCAAATATACATATATATATGCACATTATATGTATTTTCTTGACATTTCCCCTCTATAATGATCATTTCCATCATATGTAAAATAAGGGACTTGGAAAAGATAATCCTCACTTGTGGCAACTTCTAGATGTTCTATGATTCAGTCAAAAAGGATTTCAGAGAGAACTAAGTCATGTAGAACACCCTATCTGAGCATACATTTCCTGCCTGATATTTCTAATAAGTAATCAATCCCTCTTCCCTGGCTTACCAATTGAATAACACAGCTTTCTTCTCTCCTCTCTTCTCTTTTCCTATCCAGAACAAGTTTAGTTCCTTGTCTCAATGACAAGCTTTCCTAAGTTCCTTCAGAGAATTATCATAATATGGTTTTGAACCCCTTCCCCATATTGATTAAGATCCTGATAACATGCTTCAACTGGTCAATATCCTTTGTATAACATGACCCCCAGAACTAAATGCAATGTTTCATGTGACATGATCAGGATATAATAACGTAGTACTCTTTACTACCTCCCTTGAACAGGATATTTTATTCCTATTAAAATGACATTTTGCATTTACTTTTGACCACTATATCAACTGTAGACCCACTTAACTTGTAATCAGGTATTTTTTTTTACCCAAACTCTTCTTCCTCCATACCCCTCTCGTCTTACACATACACAATCAATTTTTAAAAACCCAAATAAGGCCATTAACATCCATTCCTGTTAAAGTTTATCTTGTCTAATTTAATCTCATCTGCTAACCTGAATGAATCTAATTCATATTTTTTGGATCTTGACTGTCGTTCCTTTATTTATGTGTCATCTGAAAATCTATACTTTCTTCCAAGAATAAAAATGCTGATGAGATCAGTTCCAAGAAAAGAATGCTGCAGGATTCTCCCAGAGATCTCATTCTGCCTTTATATAAATCTACTAATTAACAGTCTTTGGATCTGATTGTTTTATTTGCTCTGAATCCTCTAAGATGTGCTATCATCAAGTATATCCTTTGTAATCTTACTGTTAAATGTCTTTCTTAAATGCAGCTATGCTCTGTTAAAGCATTTTCTTTTGATTTGCTGGTCTAGTAACAATGTTCAAAATTTAATATGGTATGACTTATTCTTAATGAACTTCTGCTATTTTCAAGTGATCACTACTTCCCTAAGTAGTCATAAACCATGTATTTAATAATGTTTCCAATACTTTTGCCAGAAATTGAACCTTAAGAATTTATACAACAATGTTTATTAAAGAGGACAGGAAAGAAATTAGGACAGGGAAACCTTTATAGAGCTTACAATTTAATAGATAATGTAAGACACAAATAAAAACACAGTAAATATGCAATAAGTATCATAAAACATGAAATCTGAAAGCTGAGAGGAGCCACAGCATCCATCTAGTCCTATACAAACATGGGAGAAATCCTTAGTATGATAAATCTGACAAGTGGTCAGGTATTATGTAATAACCTTACCTATACAATTATGGTTTCAGACACACACATACACAAACTATATATACATATATATATATATATACACATATATGTATTTGTATATGTATATATATACATATACACAAATTTATGTATACAATATATACATATATATACATATACATGTACATATAAACATACATATACATGAATATAAAGAGAAAAAAGTTCTCTGAAAAGATAAATGAAACAGGCAGCAAGCATAAATCAGTCTATTATCAAAATAAGCCTATTTATTAAAAATTGATAGGCCCAGAAGATATTTGTATCAGTATACATTAGTGAATTTTCAATTTGACTAAAAAGATTGGTACTCATCATGAAAGCGGCCAAAACAGACAGACTGACAATGGCAAGCACAATTTCCCTCTGGATAGAGACACCAACAGAATGTGACGATTTCTCTTGTGTTTGTTGATATTGCTATTGACTTTGGCTATATTTCTTTAAGCCTGACATCCAAGGTCTACTGCAATCTGGTGCTATGACATTTATCCAGCATTCTCATATAATTCTTTACTCCAGGGGGAAAAAGATAACTCATCATTTTCCATGCATAAGGCAACTTCTGTTCTTATTGCCTCTAAGCCTTTCTCCACATCTTGTCCTTTGCCTAAAATGCTTTCCCTCCAAAATTCTGATTATAGAAATTCTACCAATACTTTTTAGGATAATTAGGGCAGGACTTATGAATTTATTGGTATAGGAAACTCTTAGCTGAGTTTCTACTAATACAGATTACAAAATAAGTTATATCTATGTAACAAGTTGCCCAGATATAACTTATTAGGCTGAGAAATTAAGTGACTAGTCCACAGTCATGTAGAAAGTATGCATCAGAGGCAGGACTTGAACTCATATCTTAGTGGAATCATAGCCAGCTTTTTAACCACTTTACTGTACTGCCTCTCCTGGAGCCTTATTAAATGTCACTTCTATAAATTTCCCCTTCATTCCTCCTCACTAGAAATTAATTCCCCAGTAAAAAATAACCTCATCTGACTTTATAAAACATTTTGTTTGTATCTACATTATAAATTAGGATTATAAATATGTTTATGTATTATATATCCTCTTCAACATAATAAACTCCCTGAGAACAGGTTATTGCATTTTATTTAATTTACAATTTAATTTATTTAATTTAGAAAGTGCTCTGCATAATTTTGTTGTTCAGTCATTTCAGTCGATCTAAGTCTTTGTGATTTCACTTGGAGTTTTCTTGGCAGAGATACTAATGTGGTTACCCATTTTCTTCTCCAGCTCATTTTATATGTGAGGAAACCAAGGCAAACAGGGCTGAGTGACTTGCCTGGAGTCACACAGCTAGTAAGAGTTTAGATTTGAACTAAGAAAGATGAGTTTCCCTGACTCCAGGGCTGGCACTCTATCCACTGAAGCACCTATCTTCCCCTGGAAACAACTAACTCTTAACAAATAGTGTGTTGAACTAAAGGAAAATTTTGAAATTACTCATGCACTCAAAATTAACTTTAGTGCTAGTTGTATACATTGCATTTACATTGTCTTTCACTTTGTAAGAACTTGGGTATACATTCTTGAATTATGAAGTCCCTTAATCTCCCTAAAATCAAAAATAAAATACTATATATTTCAGCAGATGATACTATACAGAACTTGATATAATTTAAATGTTCAGAGCAGAATATTTGATCACTTTAGGACCAACCTGTTTTTAGACTGGGAAAAGGACATTTTTTAGAGGGAATCTTCTGATGTTCCAGAAATATGATACCTATAATAGCAATAACTTTGGCATTACACTTTAATTTTGGGGAAACTAATGGCAGATTCACTTTTGAAATATTTCATTCATTTCTAAAATCAAATAAAAAGTTTTAAAAAATCTTTTATGTATAGGAATCAGTAAATTGGTGCCTAGATCTTGGATAAAAATTTATAATAAGCTGCTGACAAACATCAAGTCGGACCAAAATTGAATCAGAGGGGAGAATGGGCTGATTGCATTTGAGAAATTGTGTTCTGCTTTTCAGTGACTCCTGGTTGCTCTTTGACACAAAATCCTATCTTTTCATCACTAATATTTACCAATTATGCTAGGTGACTACTAATCAATGAGCTCTAACACCAGAGAAAAACTTCAGCTACAGGTGAGCCTGAGCTTATGGAAAAATGGATGGTGAACATAAGCAAGATCTACTATTTTACAAATGATGATATGTGTGATAAGTGGTGTTAAAGACATAATTAAATAATGTTGGACCAGAAAATGAGATAGGCTGCTGATTTGATAACAGAATAGCAGTATAATTTACATTAATATCCTTAAAATTTGTTAAATTAACTAAAGAAAGGTTCCTATCGTGTTGAGCTTATGGAAGAATACCAAAATATTTGGACCATATCACAAAATGAGAAGAAATGAAAGTGACATTAGTGGGGAAGAAGCATTTCTAATAATGAGATCATTTTCTGGAGCTTTTTCTTTTGTCAGGCAATTGGGATTAACTTACTTTCCCAACATCATGTAGTTAGTAAGTATTAAGTATCTGAGCTCAGATTTGAACTCAGGCCCTCCTAAGTCCAGGGCTGATGCTCTATCCACTGCACCATCCAACTGTCCCAAGATCATGCTGCTTTGAAGAATAGAAGCAAGAAAAGAAGCAAGAAGCTTTCTTAATGATCAACACACACTTCAACCCCTTTATAATGTTTTTACTAACTAGACAAGAACACTAATATTTATCTAATGCTATAAGTATGTCATAGGTTGCTTTTTCAGTGATTGGTTTTGTTATGGTTTGGGGGACATGATTTAATCTGAAGTACATTAGAATCTGCAAAATTAATAATGTCAAACATAGTCCTAGAAAAATATGAATATAAAAACATGACTACTTTTGTAAATAAAATTTATTATTAATAACTTATTCACTTAAATGACAAATTTCTGCTCTATAAAGGACCCCTTGGGAGACCATATATTTATTTCAATGATGCTATCATTATTCAGTCATCACTGGGGTAATGATTGTTGGTTTTAGAATCTACAGCATATTATTTTGAACATTTGTGTAGTGGGGAAATCTTCATCATTTTAGGATAGATTTAAGTTTTGGAAATCATAAAAAAGTGACTCAGAACAAAGTCCTATGAATAAGGTTGGTGATCAAGTTGGGCAGTAGCAACATTGCCCAAAATTGACATGTAAGATTCAGAATTGAAGTGTAAAAAGTCTTATAATTGAATCTGAAGGCATGTATCAAAGAATACATTTTAGGAAATATTTTGAATCACTGACACACCTATTGGAAAAAGTACACAAAGGTATTTCTTTGAAGAATGATTCTTATTCTCATTTGAAAAGGGAGAATGGGACATTATAAGGTGACCAGGCAGAAGAGAGCAAAGGAAGCATTGTTCATGTACAATGAAGGGCAGATTCCTGTAGGGAAGTCTCCAGAGCATTAGGTCTATGGAGAAGGGTGGGTAATTCTAATAGCTTTGCTACCAGAGTATTCATGAGAGCTAGATATTAGAAAGGAGCTAGAATATCTTGCACAAAAAGGTTTATAAAACTGACCTATATGTGGCAATGAAAGAGAATATATGAAGAGCAATTAGAATACAAAGGAAAGACTAGCTAAGATGGCACAGCTGCAGTTGGAATTTTGGGGTCCTAAGTCTTTCTCATTTCAAGTCATTATTGTTGTGAATTGTTGGAGGGGGAAGGGCAGAGAGTTCATGGCTAGCTGTGTTACTCTAGATGCATGAGTCCATACATACAGAACTGAAGGAGTAATTCTCCTTATATCAATATGAGAACAGAGGTCAATCTTAGGTTAGAGCTGTTTCTCCAAAGGATGTCAGGTAAGCTTACTCCCAATTCCCCATCACCTGAAAAAGGACAGCATCCTCCACACATTCTGTGAACTGTACATTCCAGTTCATTTGTTAATGAAGAAATCAGTTCTGTGGCTTTACCCAATATAGAAATTTGTGCTTTGGTCTTTTTGAGAGGGTACTTTCATACTTTCATATATCTTTGTCTTTTGGACAATAAAAAAACTCAGGATATTGTAAGAAATGTTTGCAACAAAATTTAGAATAGTTAATTAGAATAGGAAATCCACCCCTTGTCCCATAAAGCATCCTTCAAAAAGCATTTACAAATAGTCCGCATAGAGAGTCATATCCTTCTCCCTGTGGGGGCTCTAAACAAAGGAATATAAATTTTGACCAACGAAACCTCACAAGATATCTTGGAATTTATGGGTTTTCTTTCTTTCATTTGTTTTTTCTTTCTTTCTTTCCTTTCTTCCTTCTGTGCTTCAGACTTTCCATCTCTCTCTTTCCTTCTGTCTTTCTGTCCTTTCTTAATTTCTTTCTTTCTTCTTTCTTTCTCTGTCTCTTTCTTTCTTCCTTCTGTCTTTCCTTCTTTCTTTCCTTTCTCTCTCTCTTTCTCTATTTTTTTCCTCTTTCTCTCTTTCTTTCTTTTTCAGCCTGACTTCTTACCTAGTCTAATCACTGAATAGGCATTGCCTCAGCCAAACTGGGATGTAGAAGAGACCTTATTTTAAAAAATCCAAGGTCACCTACTGCATCGGGAGCCATCTCCAGTCATCCTGACCTAAATCTTGCCACTGGACTCCAATAGCTCTGGAGGGGAAAGTGAGGCTGGTGGCTTTGCACAGCACTCCCTCACTTAAATCTAATTCATGTGCAAGTCAAAGCACCACTTTCCAATGTCATAGTCCTCTTCAAGAACGAAGGGCAAACAGTAAGAAACAAGATGTGGGAAGGAACCCCCAAGACTCACCTTGCCAGTGATGCTTGTAATCACACATGCGTGACAGGGCGATCATCATGGCACAGTACAAAGGCAGGATTGCTGCACAGAGTCGCCAGCTTTTCCCACGTCCATTCTCTGTGAAACAGTGCAACTTCCCAGCTAAGTAGAATGTCGTAAAGCCCAGGCCTGAAAATGCAACTAAAAAAAGAAAAACAAAATGTTATCTAAAGAAGAAAATTATAATAGATTTGCAAAATTCCCTGGTTAGGACTCAAAAGACCAAGTTTCATGTCCCAATTGAGGGATGTCTTAGAATCTCAGTTTTTATAACTATCAAGTGTTGGAAATACTTTTTTCTACCTACCTCACAAAATTATTTCAAAAAAAGGAATTTTTGTCAATCATAAACCATTATAACCAACTTTAGTTGAGATAATATTAAGCATCAGAAAACATCAAACCAATTGGTATATAGTTTAAAACTCTAGCTGCTCAAGAGATTTCAGATGTAAAAAAATAATCTAGACATGTCTTTGATTACTGCCTGTAATTAATCATAACATAGTAGAATGACTTTCCTTAAAATGACTTAAAAAACAAATGAAGCATACACATTAATTTCATAATATTTCTGTACTATACAGAAGTAACTCTCATTTTCTAGAAGAGTAAAGTGAGGCAATTGCATACAATGACTTAGAATCACTAGGAATAGTTTTGTCTGTGAAGAAGACAGACTGGACATCTGGACAATTTGGTGACATTGATCTATTTAGTGAATAAGTGAATAAATCAAGGCTAGCAGTTTATTTGAATTTTCCAGTCATTTCATTCAATATGCAATAAATCCTGTGTAAGCACAGGATTGATTTCTTGAATCAACAAAGTCTAAAGGGAAAAACAATGTGAATGGCACTGGATGGTAAATTTTGGATCTACCAATGATAAGGAAGAACTGAAAGGGGATTCAGTGAAGAGACATAAAAGATAATATTATTTGGAATTATGTTGTGAAGGACAATTTTCAGGAAGTCAAGGTGTTGTCATGATTGATCGCAAAGTCAATTATGTGCCTTTCAATTCCACAATTGTTCTATGTAATTTTAAAGTCTGTCCACAGAACTTGATTTTTGCAGATAATGTTAGAAGCCTTCTTACTTGATTAGGCCCTTTTTTGAGAATCAATGTATTCAGTGATCCAATGTCTTCATGTCACCATAAACAATGAACATAACAATAGACTAATAATGAGAAGTGGTCTCTAACTCTGGCTCTACAGCTAAGTGAATTTAGAAACGTCAGATGAAAAGTTTAAAGTAGTTGATATCTAAGGTTCCCTTATACTCTCATGTCTATGAGTCCATGATTCTAAAAGAACATTTAAATGATCCTTTCCCACTAGAATTATACCGCTTTATTTAACAAATATTTCGCACTAAAATTGAGAAAAATAAAATAATATTGGTAAATTATTCCAATCTTCCAGACTGACAATATGAGTGGTGAAGACCCTTAGCCTCAAAATAAACTTTTATTTTTTTTTTATTTCTTCATTGGATTCTCTGATAGTTAAGGTAGAAAAGACAACCACTGTTAACATTTTTAAGGCAAACTTCTTTATGTTTCCTGCAAATAGGATTAACTCTTCTTCAGTCTCTCTAATGATCTCTTACCAGTAGATACTATATTAACAGAAATGAAAACATTTCTAAAGGAGAAGTCATGTAAAATGTAAGTCTATTTCTAAAAAGGTATAGAAGAGTAAAAATTCAAATTATATAAAACTGTTATTCCCCAAACATTTATCAATAGTCAAATTTATTTACGTCTCTGAATAGGACCAGAGAGAAGCTGAAAATAATATGAGAATATATGTATCTGTATGAATACAAGCAGTTCCAGAGAAATGACTGTGCCCCAAAATTAAGATACCTTTGAAAGGCAAAAAATTCTGAAGATTATACAAAAATATTGTATAAAATACTTTTAATGCAATTTTTTCTTCCATTTATTCCAAATAAAGACTTTTTAAATGGACTTTGATCACTTCTACTGTCTTCATTACTTTTGTTGTCATTCTTTTCTTTCCATTCTTCCCATAATATATTACCAACACCATATTTATTTCTTGCTTTTCTATTGTTTATATGTTTTAGCATAGTTAATATCTTCTGTCTTAAAAGTCACAGAATAATTGCATCTCTAACCCACAATGATTGATGTTTTCTGACATGTTCATCTATATCTTTGCAATCCAGAAAACATATACAATTACTGGCCATGGCCTTATAAAACAGTGGGAAAAAACCTTGGAGTAGGAATTCAAATCTTGGTTTAAGGAACCAAATCAGTTGTAACTTGCTGGATCAGTCATTTCACTTCTCCAAGACTCAGTTTCCTATTTTGTAAAGAGTAATATTTATAATAACAACATCAAAGGGTTTCCATGTGATGCAGATAAAATGCAAATGAATCATTTTGTAAACTTGAAAACACTATATAATAAATGTCAGCTATTATTATTAAATTTGTATCAAAACAAGAATAACCTCTCCAAAAATAAAGTCATCCATCTTTTCAAAAAGGCCTTCAGGGACTGGGGGGAGAACTGACTGCTTCTTTGTGTGTTCCTCTTATGAACAATTCTAAACATTAGAAAATATGATTTTAAAAATTATAAAAGAAAAACAATTTTCATCCATTGTTCCCAATTTTATCATGACCTCATTTAGGGTTTTCTTGACAAAGACAAAGAGTGGTTTGCCATTGCCTTCTCTAGTGCCTTTTACAGATGAGGAAAGTGAGGCAAACAATGACAGTGATTTCACACAGCTAGTAAGTTTCTGAGGCTAGGCTTGAGCTCAGGTCTTCTTGGTTCCAGGACCCATGTTATATCCACTTAACTATCTAGCTGTCTAACCTTATCTTTAATAGAAACAATAAGTATTTGTTGAATTAAATTTAATAATCCCATCTCAGAACTCCTCCAGAACAAAACATATTTGGGAACATGAAGCAAGTCCAAGCAGGACCTTGGGATTACCCCTTATATCATGAAAGACAGAATAGTGTAATACAGGAATTCTGTGTTTGAAGCAAACAGATTCAAGTCTTGTTTCAGCTACTCACTAGCTGTGTGACAATACATAAATCACCTTACCTCTGTGAACCTCAGTTTCTCTGTCTGTAAAGTAGGAATAATATTTGCATAACTGACTGCATAGAACTGTGGTAAGAAAAATACTTTGTAAATCTGACAGTGCTATAAAATGTAAACTATTATTTTTATCTACTTCAAATGAGTAAATATATAAAATGTCTTTTAAGCTATAAAGTGTTATGAGTTTGCAGTAGCATATTTCCGTATCTAGTTAAGGCCATGTATTTTAAAATCTTTTAGTTCTCTACAAATAGATGTCCTGGGGGTGAGGGGATGGCAGTGGGTAGCGTTCATCAGGGAAAAGTTCTCATTACTAGGTCATGGAATAGAAAGCCTAGACAAGATTGGAAAATAAAAGTGTTCCAATCAATTTGCTGGTCCCATTCCATTTCTGAGTGTCAGCAAGTATAACAGCCAACTAGGAAGACCTAGAAACAGTTAATGTCTGCTTATTCTTACAGGCTGATGGCTACCTCTGTCATGGAAGAGAGAGATGGAAGTTGGAGCAGAAATGAATTGGAGATGATAGCTTGGTGTTAAAAGTAAAACCTGGAAATGATTCAGAAGACATTATTCCAGAAGTGAAATTAGAAAAGGAAGATTGGGAACCAAAAGTAAAGACAAATAAAGGATTAGGGAGCAATTTAGCAGTGAAGCTGATGGGGGTCTAGGGAAGAAAAAGACTGGAGCAAAGGGAGGTCAAAAGAAGTGGGGTAGTTAAGGAAATAGAATTCCTTATTGTGGCATGTGGGGAGTGCTCCTGAGTGTCAAATCAGATCTGTGGTTAACCTGGCACTGATTAAGCTAAGAAATTATATTTTATCTAGTATTGCCTATTGAATTATATTAGTGGAATCAGCTGCTAGTTGCTGGCCTTAGGGCAGCTAAATTGCACAATGAATAGAATGGCAAGCTTAGATCCAGGGATGCTCATCTTCCTGAGTTCAGGTTCCTAGCTGCATGATCCTGGGCAGGTCACTTAATTCGGTTTGCCCCAATTTCCTCACCTGTAAAATGAGCTGAAGAAGGAAATGGTAAAGTCCTCCAGTATCTCTGCCAAGAAAACCCCAAGTGGAGTTACAAAGACCCCACTGAACAACAGGCAATATGGGGCAAAGATAGCACAGAATAAAGCTTTTGTTTTGCTGTTAGCTAATGAATAAACAAGGAAAAAGTGTACACTTGCACACACTAGATAGAATGGAAAATGCACTGACTTCTAAGTAGGGAACGTTGGGCTTTCAAAAGCTTTCAAGAATATAAAATCATAGCATGTGCAATTTTAATTTTGAAGGGCTTCTTTTTCATATTTATCCAAGTAAATGGAATTGCTTTTTCCAGAGAAAAGTTTTAGGGTCCCCTGCCCTATGATTGCAAAGATGCTATTACCCCTGAAATAAGAATTTCACAGATAATAGAATGAGCCAGAAGCTACACAAATGCCCTTCAACTTGTGCCACAAAGTCATCATTATCTAAATCCTCTTTAGTATTTTCCTTGCCTAAGATCAATCAGCCTGATATAGTGGAAAATACGATGAAGTTAAAACCAAAAGACTTGAGTTTTAAATCTAATTCTAATATTTGCCATTCACTTTTTCTCAGGTTCTTTTTGTTTAATATGATGGAGATAAGCCTATATGATCTCTAAAGTTTCTTCTATCTCTAAATATCAGGATCATTTAGTTTGTATTACATATGCACACAATTTTGGGCAATTTGTAGTACATATCAGCAGATGAGATATCTCCAAGAAAAATGTGACATATGGCTAAACAGAGAAAATCTCACAGGAACTCAAGAGCCAAATTACTCCAACATGAAGGGTTCTTACTAATTGGGAACTTTCTTTTTCTTCTTCCAAAATCAATAGCTAGCACCATATAATATAATGGACCAAATATTAATCTAGTGGATCCACAGGTGTCTGCATTTATTTCCCATTTCCAGGCAGCTTCTTTAGTAGAAAATTCTTCCTTGAATTTCACCCAGCTAGAGGTGCCTTCACCCTGCTTAGAACTTTTAAAACACTAAGTACCTTTCTTAGCTCCTTGAAAGTAGAAACTGCTTAATTTACATACATACTACCATACACTGTGTGCATACACATGTGTGCACACATGCTTGTCACATACATGTCTAGCCCTATCGAAGGCACACTTTGACTTTTCAATGAATATTTATTGTTTAACTAATCAATTGATAGTCAATCCAATTATCTTGGAGTTATTCTAAATATACTTTTTGTGTGTATGGCATAAAATCATTAATTGTGTTGAGTCCATAAATTTGATGCTTTAAAGTTTTCATAGTTTTATTCATATTATCTCACTTGATCCTCACAACAACTCTATGATGGTTATTAGTACCATTCTACAAACTGAAAAACTGGGGTTTGAGAGAGATGAAGAGACCGGTTCATGGTAACAGCATCTAGTTTAATAGTATTTCTATCACTTATTAGTACTGTTGAGTGAAATCTGGGATCTAATAGATAAAGCAATGGACCTTGAGCTAGAAAGATCTTAATTCAGATCTGATCTCAGACACTTACTGTATGACCCTGGAAAAATAACCTAATTTCTGTCTGCCTCAGGTTCTTCAAATGTAAAGGAGACTAACAGCATCTGAATCACAGACTTTTTATGACCATTGAATGAGAAATTATTTGTAAATTACTTAGCACATGCCTGGCACGCAGTAGGCAATTAATAAATGCTTTGTCTTTTCCCTTGTTCTCTTAAAGTACAGCAAATTTACAGTTTAATAGAAGGGTATGACACTGTACAAATTAATGATACAGAAGAATTCATAGATCAATAAGAGTATATTAACCATGTTCTGTACAAAGTCAGAGGGACAAAGGTTATTGTTTAGTGGGCTTTGTGGAGGTATGGGATCAATAGGAATTCTATAGATGAAGTTGATGATATGATCATAGAGAACAGTGTGAGTAACAATACAAATTCTGAAAAGCAGAGGCAGATCACAGGGCTCTAGATTGGCTAGAGCATCTATACTTGGAGAAAAGACCTGATCTATGGTGCAAAAAAATGGAGCATTGTTAAAATGTGGAAGTAGCAGCTGGCAGAAAGATTTTAACTAGAGTAGTAATAGCAAAAATAAAAAAAGGTGGGGGGTATATTCTTGAGGTATTGCACAGATAAAGCAGAGTAATGGACAGCATATGAATGGAGAAAGGAAAGATAACAAATGTATTGAGCATAGAATTAACTAGATTTGCATTTTCTTAATTAGTTTCACTTGTCATGTTTCTAGTCCCTTAATTAATCCTGGAAAAGATTTCCTTTTTTTTTAAGCACAATGAAATTTTGAAGGTAATAATAAATTTCAACACACAGCTTTCCCCCAAATGCCCAGGAGTCCCTTAAAAGTAATTGAAAAAAGAACAAAGAACAGTGTTACCAAGCCTGTTTCTGACCTTAATAATACTATTTAACTTTTAAAATGGGCATCATTATAAAGTTTTTTTTAATGCATCCTATGAACCCAATCCACCTTTCATTTCGAATAAGATTTGGATAGTTCAAGCAGCTAGCATGTATAACTTATCAACAACCATTATACTGGTGATAATATTAAAAACTTCTTGAGCTAACTTTGGGTACCTAATTGCTGCAGTGGGTAGAGTCCTCTACTTGGAATTGGGAAAAACTGTTTGGATATTGTTTCAAACATTTAATAGCTGTGAGATTCTGGGTAAATCATTTAACTACTATCTGCCTCATTTTCCTCAACTGGAAAATAGAGATAATAATAGTACTTAACTCCTAAGGTTGTTGCATATATCAAATGAGATAGTATATATAAAGCATTTTGAAAAGTCTAAAATACTCTATCAATAGCAGCTATTATTGGTATCATTTGCATCACTATTGTGTACCTTTAGAACCTAATGAGTACTAATAGAAAACTATAATTAAAGCCATTCATATATATTCTAAAGCAACTGATAAGTGTAAACTATATGGAAAAGTGGAATAATCACTAATTTTATAAATAAGTTTAAGTTCTTAAACTAAAGCTATATAACATTTTTTTGTTGTGGAGGTCTGATCATCTCGAAGTGATCTTTTTGTCTGAAGGAGTATTCCTTAATTTTTCTTTTTCTCCCCACTGGGATTATGGTTTATTTTTAAAACACTGGTTTCTATCAAATGTATCTGAATCATTTTCCTTTCTTCTTTACAAAGTTGGGGACTGGATAGGCTTAATTATATATGCCAAGAGGAAAAATTTATACATTGGCTGGTTTTACTAAACTGAAATTTTTTTCTCTTTACTTTTTATGCTTTGTAACAAGTAATGGCTCATAACTAGTGAAGTGTGTATTGTATTTGGAAATAAATGTGATATAGAAAAAAACTAAAAGATATAAATAAAAATTAGATTTAAAATGTATTGATACTTTTTTATTCAAAGTAATCCACTTCAAAATATCCCTTTGGGTACCACCAAAAAAACTTCATCTCCAGTCAACATATATTCTGAATTTTAGTTGTGTGCAATGATTGACTATAGCAAAGACAGGATCATATTTCTTTTTGTCTCTCAGATAAAATATAAATCCTCAGGCTGATATTTAAAGCCCTCCAAAATCTGCCTATTATCTATCTTTCTAGGATTTTAAAAATACTTCTTTCTTTAACAAAATGTTCCATCCAAATCAGACCAGTAGCTTCTCTATGCATCTTTATACAAATGAATCCTAGATCCATGGTTCCAACCTTAGTCTCCCTCCTAAATTCCAGTCCCACATCATCAATTCCCAACTGGATATTTCAAACCAGATATTCCATAGATATATCAAATTCAACTTGTTCAAAATGATTCCATTATTTTTCCCAAAAAACACATCAAATTCTGAACTTCTCTATATGTCATTGACACCAAATTTCCAGTAACTGTCACCTTGTTTCTTCTTTGTGTCCTTTTTATTCAACCCTTGGATCTATTTTGCATATTCCTGTTCATGAATATATTTATTATTATCATGAATATAATCAAATGTAAGCTTCTTGGCAGGCAGAATCTATTTAATTTTGACTTGGTATTATTACCCCATTCCTGAAACACATAAAGCATATAATAAGTAAATTGAGCAAATTTCTGAAAATAAATGCAGTTAAAAGGGTGGAATGAATATTGTTCCAATATAACACTTAATCTCCTTCCTCTATACATTTTCAGAGGCTATTGTTCTTCTATTTTATAATTTCATAAAACACTTGCTTTCCTTCCAGGCTGAGCTCAGATGCTCTCCCTTCCTGGAAATCTTCTATGATAATTCTCATTACTAGTATTCTCTCCCTATTCAAATTATCTTGCATTTGACTTTTCTATATGTATATAAGCTCTCTAAGCTTCAGTTTCTCCATCTGTAAAATGGGAAAATCACACCTACCCTACAAGGTTGCTTTGAAGATTACAATGATATATTACCAGTTGTGGATGACAAATCTGGAAGCAAAATGTCTATTTTACCTATTGTTATTGTTGAACACAATAATTTAGCTTCTCTAGTTGCAAAAAAATTAAGAAGCCCTTCATGAAGCCTCTTCACTGAATAGAGTTTACAGACTGTTTTTTGGAAACTTAGAATATAAGAGCACAGATTTGGAAGGGACCTGAGAAATTTCATCCAACTCTCTCCTTTTACAAAAAAAGACGCTGAAGTTCAGAGAACAGATGCAATTTTACCCAAATCACACAGACAGGAGTTGCTAGAGCCAGAATCCAAGCCAAATCCTCTGACTCCAAATCCCAACATTCATTCTGCTCTCCAGTGATGCTGCTGGAGGAGACAGAGGAAACACATGTGCTGTTATGGTAGCTCAGTGGTTATAATTAAAGGTAAAGATGAGTTCTTATCCACGGATAGAAGTAGAAAGTTCCTCAACTGCATTCATGATCATTTTATTTATTTTATTTATGAATGTACCACTGTAAATATGCCATTTCAAGGATTTGGGAGGTGAGATAGGAATGGGGACTCTGGGTCTGTTAGGCTGACACGTGGATTTTACCAGACATTCTAATAGTAGGATTTGGTCATAAGAACATCTTGAGAATTAAGAGACAAAAGAGAAAAGATCAAGAAAATCAGGGATTGAACTCAGAAACTGACATGCAAGGGCAGTCGGATTGTTACCTTAAAAACAAAAGAATTAACTTGAACTTGAACTAGGAATGGATGATGCTATTGAATGCCAATGATATTATATCCAGGCTACACAGTCATAGAGCTCTGCTGTCTAGGGCTCAGGTTTGAATGATATTTGGGAAAGGGCAACGAAAAAAATGTCTGCATGCATCAGGAAAATGAGAAATGATTTATTAAATATGAGATACTATATCCAGAGGGAAAGCTGAACACAGACAATGCATGCAGAGCAAACTCATTCCCTATATTTTAGAGTTATGTGGAAGCCCAATAAGTATCATGATAAATCTCTGCATTGCATTTCAACTCTGAAAAAGGATAAAAGAGCAATGGGAGGATCAGGGGATAACACAAGTTTACTAATAAATGTAAGTTATAATTATCCATTGTTAAGCACGGTACTTACAAACAATAGTTTCTTGATAGATATTTGTTGGATAATTGACTTGATAAAAGGCATCATTTGGGAATAAGAAAATGGTGAAATGTGGCTAAAAGATTACAAGTAACAATGGAGTTTCATTTAAGTGGTCCAAGGCATGAACTACAAGGTGTGTGTGTTTGTGTGTGTGTTGTGTGTGTGTGTGTTTTATCTAAGACCAGAGAACAGACAATAAGTTTTCCAAAAATCTGTTTTCAGTTTCCTCCTGTGGAAAAAGATGATTAAGTAATTTGACTGGAGTATCAGTGGCCAAATTTGACAACTCTCCTGGGTAGCATTGCTCATTTTTAATTTCCTTTGCTAAATAAATTAAATCTATTCCATCTTTCCACAATGTCTTGTAAGGATAAAGATAGAAGAGGGGGGAAAGGGAGCTGGCTTCTCAGGGGCATTGGCCACAAACAAAAATGCAAAGCTTTCTTGTAAGAAATAATAGACTTTATGATTTTCCAATCAAATGGTTTCATAGATAAATTCATTCAGTTAGACAGTGGATTTCCCCAACATTCTTATGTTTTGGGTCAGCATATAGTAGAAAGAATTCTGGATATTAAGTCAGAAATCTCAGGTTCCAATCTATTTCTGACAATTAGTATCTACATGTCCCTTAGAAAAAAAATTAATCAATCTCCAGGATCCTCACAGTATTTCATCTGTAAAAATGAGGATTAGACCAGATGACCTGTGATAAATTGGACTAAATGACCCGTAAGATCCATTCAAGTTTTTCATGTATGATCCCTTGACCTACCTCAATGATGGGCCCTATTTACAAAGTCTTTATTTGAAGTAAAGAACAGATCTTTAATGGTGATGTAATCGGTGCAGCAATATAACATAGCCAAAATGACCTGGAAACTTTAAACAAATGTTTTCTTAGCACAAATCAACAGGCCATTTTAGATGTCAGTATTTGTTTATAAGATGGACGCAGTTAGTCAAGTGCCAAAAATATCCTGTGGTTTTCTGGCTGACTCTGAGAGCATTTGCTACCTCTGGAAGTCTTCTGTCTGTCTAGTCTTCTGGTTCCTTTTGCTCTCCTATTGCTATTATAATTTAGACTGACCTCTACACCAAAAATCTCTGGCTCATTATTTACAAAACAGAAGAAAAGCTATTTTTGGGGGTATAAACAGCTGCATCAACCAAGACATGTTCCAAAAGAATTCTGTGTTTCCCTTTCCATAAGTAAAATAAGTTTTTCAA
>JAJPUD010005382.1:75855-90427 GCA_023553655.1 Myrmecobius fasciatus
GGGTTAAGTGACTTGCCCAGGGTCACACAGCTGTTACGTGTCTGAGACCAGATTTGAACTCAGGTCCTCCTGACTTCAGGGCTGGTGCTCTAACCACTGCGCCACCTAGCTGCCCCCAGTTTTTCAAGGTTTTAAAAGATATATTCAATATCCCTTTTGTTGGCAGCATTGGCCTAACCATTGGGATCACAGAGCTCCCTTTGACATATTATTGAGTGCCCACAGATGGTTTTAAAATCATAACTTTGTACTTATCTTCCATGAGGTTAGGCTGTCACTAGATGTCTGGGTGACATGATATGGCTGGGACTTCTGTCTGCCATTTTCACATTAATTCCTATCAGTCCCAAGAACTCTCAAGCTGTAGACAGAGCACCTCTTTGTATACTGGAAATACATTTCATCTCTAAGGGATTATTGACTTTTGGCTTACTGGTTTCCCAGATTTGCTTCTGGTGTAGATAAGGATAAGAAGGACCATAAATTCTTAATCTGGTGCCTTATTTATAAAATGAGTGGGGTCAGATCAGATGCTCTCAAAGTACCTGTCCAGCTCCAGGTTGCCAAGATATCATGATTCAGATTAGATTTCAGCAGGGAGAGAAAAAGAAGAAAATGTTTCCAAACCATGTTTTGGCATCAGGAGGAAAATAAACATCTTGTTCTCTTCAGAAACTATGACATTGAGACACTGATTAATAGTAAAAGAAATAATTCTGACAGAGAAGAAGTTATGTAATGTTTAACTTCACTCCCTGGGTGATGATCTTTTAAACGATAATTATTGCTGTGTGCATAATTGGGAGAGGTATTTTGTCAACAGTACAGACAGGGTAATGGGAGTTTGGGGAAAGAGGGCTTAAGTATGTTGAATTCTATTTTATTTAGCTAATGTTGAAAAGAAAAGCCCAATATAAGGATGACTTCACTCCATACAATTAGAAAATAGTGTAATTATAATAATAACTCAGGGAAAGCACCTGACAGTCTTTAAGGCTTATCATGTCATATGTCATTGAAACATATATTGATACTGCAAAAAGATAACCAGATTTAGAAGAAACAGATGACCTTAGTTCAAATGCTAACTCTTTCATGTATTACCTGAATCACTTTACTAGGGGGAAGGGAAGGAAATAAGCATTTATATGGCACCTACTGTGTGCTGGGGACTGTACTAAGTGCTTATGTGCTCTCTCTCCCTCTCTCTCTATATGTATGTATGTGTGTATGTATATACATACACACATACATACATATTGAATATGTTAAATTATATATATATACATACACATGCATATAAACCATATACACACATATATATATTGAATATGTTTAAAACACACACACACACATAGATAGATAGATAGATAGATAGATAGATAGATAGATAACATACATGTGTATACACACACCTAAAATCTTATTTGATTCTGACAACAATTATTATTCCCAATTTACAGATGAAGAAAACTGAGGAAACAGTTTAAGTGATTTCCCCAGGATCCCACAGCTAGTAAGGACCTGGGCAGTAGATTTGAACTCTGATCTTTCTGGCCCCTAGACCTGAAGTTCTATCCAGATCTCATTTTGTATGGGTCTCATTTTGTATATCTATAAAATGAGAGAGTTAGGTGAGATGGACTCAGAATTCTTTCCTTGCTCCAAATTTATTATCCTATATCATTTTATGCCCATAATAAAAATCTCATGAAGTAGATACTGCAAGCATTATGGTCCCTGCTTAACACATGAAGGAATGGGATTCAGAAACATTAAAAGGTTCAAGGTTTAGTAGCTTAAAACTACACTGATACTGTTGAGACACCTATAGCAGGAACTGTGCACCCAGAGAGGTACCTTCAGGCTTGAGATATTCTCTATTAATCAAATGATATGCTCCCTTGCTTTCACGCTATAGTGCAGGATTTCTTGGCTGAAGGCGCCTGACTGTAAATATTTATACGATGCTTGGGCTGTGAAATCCTAAGGTGTCACTTCATACTGATAAACAAGGAACAAATGGGAGCTGGGAGGGATTCCCTGACATCCAACTCCCTTCTCCATCATCCCATCTACCTTCTTGTCTCCCTGCCCACTGGTAAGCTCCATGAAGGCAAGCCCCTACCCTCCATCCAGAGAAAAAGATAATAAATATTTGTTGTTATTAACCTGCAGATGCTTCTACTAAAAATGAGAAGAAGAAGGGGAGGGGATGAAGGGAGGGAGTAAAGGAAAGAGAACCTGGACTAGATAGCAACAAATTAAAAAATTGGCAAACATCACTTTATAAAACAGCCTTGGTAACAATCAGAGAAAATGGCATCCTGTTTTCTGTTGCACTTGACACTCATACTGATTACTGCACGTTTCCCTCAAACAAATTGATCCTTTTAGACATTAAGAACTGAATAGTGGCTAATGAGGCAATTGGTACAGATTTTCTTTTCACAATGTGCAAAGAGTGAGCGTTAAGTTCTCCTGAAAGGAAATGACAATACCAGATGGCAGCTTAAATCTTCATGCTAAAACATGTTATGAAGAGGAGGGGGAAAGCAGGGTTCCACAAGAAGGAACGGAGCACAGTGGGAAGATCATTGGCTTGGGAGTTCAAGGAGCCTTTTGGGTTCCTGTTTCTGCTACTTACTGACTCTGTGATCTTAGGTAAGTTTCTTAATTTCTCTTGCTCTCTCTTTTCTCATTTGTGAGATGGACCAAGTGGTTTCTGAAGTCCCTGCAAGACCCTCATTCTACAATTCCAACTGCATTCTCAACCAAGAGAATCACATAAGCTGTGACACAATTTCCCTGCTTGTTGAGCTTGAAAGACCCTGGATTTCAAGTCAGGAGACCTGAATTCTAAAAATGATTCTCTTACTGAATATTTGGTCAAAGAAGAACTCTTCTGGAGCTCAGTGGAACTCACGGATCTCCAACATCCCTTTAGCCCTAAAATGCTATAGTATTAAATATTTTGATAATGTCATAAAGTAATACTCTGTTTTCTTGGTCTTACTCTTTACATGAGAGTAAAGAAATGTGAGGTAAAAAGTAGATATTTTAATACTTACTATGATATTACAATATACTAAATGTTTATATATATGAAAGGCATTGTAGTGCAGCTTAGGGGACAGAGCTCCAGAATCCATGTCAAGAAGACCTAGGTTCAAGTAGCACCTCTAACATGTAGAAGTTCTATGACCATGGATTGGCCACTTAATCTTTGGGTGTCCAGGTGCAAAGTCGGTGTCAAGAATCATTGATAGAGAAAACTTTCTCTATTGCTGAAATCCCTGGTCTGGCCCCAAAACATACCTATATAAGCACATGTATGTGTACACATATGTGTGTATATGTTTGTGTGACTTTATGTAGATCGTGTGAACATATGCATGTAAATATGTGTGTATTTTTGGTTGGTTTTTAGTTGTTTTTCAGTTGTGTCCAACTCCTCATGACCCCTTTTGAGGTTTTCTGAGTAAAAATACTAGGTTTGCCATTTCCTTCTCCAGTTCATTTTACAGATGAAGGAACTGAGGCAAACAGGGTTAAGTGAATTTCCCAAGGTAACAAGTAAGTAAGTGTCTGATGCTGTATTTAAAATCAGGAAAATAAAGTTTGATACCTGGTCAACATTCTGTCTATTGAGGCACCAAACTGCCTTTTATATGTGTATGTATGTGTGTACATGCATATATACATATACATAATACACATATAAGTTTTATACACGCATATTAATATATGCAAATTGTGTGCATATATAGACACATATACACATTTGTATGTGTATATATATGACCATATATTATACATTATACACACATGTGTTTATGTGTATACATAAAATATATACAGCATGCATGCACACATATATGCATATATATGTGTGTATGTGTATGTCACTCTCCGAGATTTTAATTTGCAAAGTAGTTGCAGATATGCCCTGAAAAAGTAAATGACTCAGGGCAGCTAGGTGGTGCAGTGGATAGAGCACCAGTCCTGAAGTCAGGAGAATCTGAGTTCAAATCTGACCTCAGATACTTCCTAGCTGTGTGACCCTGGGCCAGTCACTTAACCCCAATTGCCTCAGCAAAAAAAAAAAAATGACTCACTGAGAGCTCCCTACAGAAATGAAATCATTGGTCTAAATAAAAATAAAACAAAACAAAAAACATATATACATATTATATTTTTACAATATGCATATAAATAGTATGTATTTATATCTTTATGTTAGGCAACAAGAATATATATAATATATATAGTATGTATGTGTATATTGTATATGTATGTATATTGTATATTGTTTAATATATAGTATATATTTATATTGTTATATTAGCCAATAAGAACTAAACAATGACCTCCACTACCATAAACTAGAGCATCTTTCCTCTAGAGAAAGCAACTGGTGAAACTGAAGAGACTTTTAACTGAGTTGTTGAGCAAAATCAATATTTTCCATTTGTCATTTGAGAGACATTTCCAATCAGTATTGCCACTCAACTAACCATTCTGCCACCAAGGGACCTAGAAGAATTTATCTCCTCATATACTTTAATATCAGATTTATTTTTGTGATGTAGTATAATCTTTGACTCCTATTTGCAGCCTAAATAAAGGTGATCTAAAACTATTGATGCTTGCTTTTACATTCTCTCTCTCCGTGTATCTGTATTTCTCTCTCTCTCTTTCTGTGTGTGTGTGTCTGTCTCTCTCTCCTCCCCCTTTTTCTGTCTCTCTATTCTCTCTGTCTCTGTCTGTGTCTCTCTATCTGTCACTGTGTCTCTGTCTCTTTCAGTCTCTATTGTCTCTGTCTCTGTCTCTAATTATGTCTCTCTCTCTCTCTCTCTCTCTCTCTCTCTCTCTCTCTCTCTCTCTCTCTCCTTAACACTGTCCTTATTTTTCTAAAAAACAAAAAAACAAGCTATAAGTGGCCATTTGGATTCAGTCATTAATGAATAGATTTATCTAAAAAAAAAAACTAGTCAAATTACTGTGATTACATCAGAAAGCTTTGGGTCTGCAGCTCATCTGTTACCTAAATTGTTCTCTCACTGCTGACAAAACAGGATTATTCTTCATGAAATTTCTGACAAAAGATAATTAATAATTTTGATTTAGCTACTCAACCATATTGGCAATTGCAAAAGTAAAATTTGATATAAATGATCAAACAGTCTTATATCAATCCCAAATGAAATGACCATAAGTGATTTTAAAATATCTTGTCTCTATTTCAACAGCAAAGGGATCATTTTTGACAGAGGATAGAATGAACATCTGATTTTTTCTGAGAGAATTAAGTGGGTTAAGGGGAGAGTATGTCCAATTCTTTTCTCTCTTCCGAGCTACTTTATGCATGTTTTTTCACAATTTCTGATTTGCTTGTTTTTTTTCTTGCAAAAAGTTATGTTTAGATGAACAAAGTAAAAAGAGAAATAAAAGACAATCTGAATGATTCATACTAATTTTCCATCATTTTTTCCAGTTCAGACCTGCAAAAAATCCCCTCTATAGTGCAGCTAAATTGTCATACACTTTTTACTTAAAAAATTTCCAATAAGAAAGAGTCCTCTGCCTCCTGAGGCAGCCAATTTCTCTAATGGATAGCTCTAATCCTCAGAAAATTCATATTTTCATTAAGCCCAAATTTGCCTCTTTTTTACTTCTGTCTTTCCTCCTAGCTCTTCCCTTCAGGGGACAATCTAATCCTACTTCCATATGTCCTAATAATTCTTTGGATACTTGAAGATATTTTCCAGTGGAAAGGGCTGGAATTGGAATCAAGATGACCACACATTAAGTCTCAGTTCCTTTGATTAACTCTCTTGTGATCTTGGGAAATCAATAAATAACAAAACATTTGATAAATGCTACCTATGTGCCACATGATACATCAAGAACTAGAAATACAGAAAAAAAGCACAAACAGTCCCTGATTTCATGAAGCTTACATCCTAATTGGGTGAGTCACAATCTCAATGGACCTCAGTTCTTTATTTGTACAAAGACGGGAGTAGATTATATGGTTCTAAATCTATGGTCAAGTGGAAGATCATATTTAAAATTTTCTAGTTCTAAATCTAGGATATTTCGGATTCCTTAAACTATTCCTCATGAGTTATAAACTACAAGGCCCTTCAGTTGTTTTCTGGGGACTCTCCAATTTAAAGGTGTCAAGCAGCATTGAATACAATACTCTAGATGTAGTCTTTCCTAGATGGTATAAAAAGAATTATCCACTCCTTATTTCTGGAGACTATGTCTCATTTAATATAGTTTTAACCATATTAATTATCTTAGTTTCCATATCATGCTACTAATTCATATTAAATATACAGGACATTAAAACTTTTAGATCTTCTTTCACATGGATTCCTAATAGATATCCTATTTTATACTTGTAAAATTGACTTTTTGAACCTAAGTATAAGACTTTCCTTTTATTTTGCACTAACTCGTGATTTTATTGATCCCTCTGTGAATTCTATAGTCTCTCCTGCTGATTGGCTAGTTTCTTTAGAACCTCCCTTTTTAAGTGGAGGCTCAGGTTATGTTTTTTCCTATGTCTTCATTCCTTCTGTCTCTTCTCCCAGAATTTTGCTACAGCCCCACCACTCTGAATACTTTTATGAGTTATCTTCCTCTATTAGAATGTAAACTTGCAGTCTGTAGAGAACATCTTTCTTTCTGCTTATATCTGTTCTAGTACTTAGCGCACAGTAAACATTTAATAAAAGCTTGTTGACTTGATCTATAGAAAATTCTACCTTCACTACTGGTGGTTTTCAGGTAATTAAGCTAGATTGCGATGTCCCACCTCTGACACCTACTGGCTAAGTGACCTGGACAAATTACTTAACTCTTTATGCTCTAGATCCCTGCAAAGCTCCCAAGTGCAGATTAAAGCAGATTAAAATGTGATTGGGAAATATTTAACATAACAAAATGTAATATAAACATAAATAATGGCAATTTCTGTTTTTTTTTAAATCCATATGCACTCAGCAGGGATTTGCATTTGATACCATCATTTTAGGCTACTTTCTAAGACTATAAACAGTTTGGGTAGAAAATGCTGACCCACAACAGTGAGAGAAATTTCTTTATGTGGGGGTCCGTTATATCAGTAAAATCATAAGTCTACTCCTCATCCTTATTCCATGCTCAGAAAGTTATAGTTTTCGTACTGGAAGGGTCATTAGAATACATTCACTCTTTGATAAACCACTGGACATCCCAGACAGTGTAGCAAGCTTCCTGAAATTTTTTTCATCTGTAAAACAGCAATAACGGTCATGTCTGCCTCTCATATTCCTGTAAAGATAAAATGAAATAATGGTTCTAAAATAATGCCTAAAACTTGCAAAGCACTATACAAATCCATTTTATTCCTTCTCAACAACCAATAATAATCATCCACTATGTTTAAGGCCCTATGTTAAGAACTGGAGTAGATACCAAGATGATTAAGAGGTGGACCCTGTCATTAATTACTACAAATCATTTTTATCAACATCTTCAAAGCACAAAACTAACTAAGTTTTACTATTTGCAGTACCTTTTGTCTGTTAGCCCTTTGAATCCTGGAATGAACTGGAAATGTCTTTAATAAAAAGTCATATAATAAAACCACTTTATTTTAGAAATATGGAAACTGAAACCTAGCAAGATGAAGTAACTTGCCTGAGATTACACAACTGGTGGGTGACAGATCTCAGGTAACCTGTCTCTCTGTTAAGGACCACTTTGACTCCTTCATAATCACAGGATCAGAAATGAGGACCCAACAAGGTCCTTGAATCAAATGGCCAGATTTTTCAGAGATATCAAGGGACTAATTTAGAGTCACAGAGGTAGAATTGGGTCCACACTCTTTGATGTCAATCCAGGATTTTCCATTGCTCCATGCTGCTGCATCACTTTGGGACAATAATTATAAAACTACTGAGCAATAGCATTACACTGTACCATCTCCCTTCACCATTACCCCCAGCTGTGAAAGTTCTACTTTAAAGCTAATTATCCCTTCCACCATGTTCTGTAGGGAACAAACTTGCTTTCATCTCAAAACTTTTCCATTCCTTCCCCTTGAATCTTCTTTCACTCCCAGAAATCCAGCTCCCTACTGATAGCATAGTTCCCTTGCCATTTCCAGCAATGCTAGTACTTTCATTCACATCCTACTTACTCACTGGTCAACACAGAGAAGAAAGAATAGTCCTTGCTCCCCACTGCTCTTGGGAATTCTCCCTCTGCTGCTATCACTCAGCATCCGCTTCTTTTTTGAGATTCATTGAAACAATATTTAGCACTCAATGAAGATTTTGGTAACTGTTATTAAGAAATCTCCAGGTCGCTTTCTTTCTTCAACAATTCAGTAATGGTCCAGAAACTGTCCTCCCAACTCCTGCCCTCATACCAGAAGATTTCAAGAGATATATGTGTGTATGTATATATATGTATATGTATGCATGTATACATGTGTGTATACAGACAGTGTAGCAAGCTTCCTGAATTTTTTTTCATCTGTAAAACAGGAATAACGGTCTTGTCTGCCTCATATTCCTGTCAAGATAAAATGAAATAATGGTTCTAAAATAATGCCTAAAACTTGCAAAGCACTATACAAATCCATTTTATTCCTTCTCAACAACCAATAATAATCATCCACTATGTTTACATATATATTAAATCACCTTAAAACATTCTAACCTCTCTGTTCTTCATCCTTGACATATTCCCCCACCGAATCATATCTAATGGGATAGATGATTTTTAAATATATTGTTAGATATTATAATTATAAGTGATAGGATTTCAATATGGAGTCACAGACCAAGTTTTTTTTTAATGATCATAAACAAATAAGCAACAGCAGATAGCCTACTTTTCCACTATCCGGACTCTTTTTGATCCTGTCAGTCATGTAAATGATTGAAATTCCTGATTGAATGAGGCTCCCAGACCACTAATATGACTTTCTACTGACATCCATTGCTGAAATCCTCAATTATGGATTCAGATCCTCACTAATTTCTGATCCTGTGAGGAAACTCACTTACCCAATCTGAAGTCAATAAATACCCTAGGGAATTTTTCCTTCCACATCTGGTTCTGACCAGAAATTTCCCTCCCATATCTAGTATTGATTACCTATTGTCCACAAAGTCGATATCTAAAGTATAAAGCTACCTTATTCAACTTCCCCTCTGAGATCATGTTCCCATTAAGACCTTTGTCACTGGACACATCTTCATATGGATAACCCTGACACACTGAGTAGGCAAATCTCTCTTTGTGTTGCCTTATAGCATGTGTATACATGTGTTTCTGTCCCCCCCCCCTTGTTCCACCACACACTAACAAAGTTCATGGTTATGAGAGCACCATCCTTCTGCAAATCCTATTTGCAGACAAAATAAAGCAACTATACAGTGAGATGAGCATACACTTGGACTTGGAATCATCCACAGTGTTCTGATTCATGAACTCTGAAATTCCCTTCTCTCATCACAATCTGTTATCATTATACCTCTCCCTTCACCTTTTAATCTTAAACTTTGTTTTTTCTTCTACTATGACCTCCACTCATTTGATCCCTCAGTTTTGTTCCAGATAATCACCCCTATGCTGGCTATAATTTCCTGCCTTCCACCATATTAACCTCTTGAGGAACCAGTTCAACTTTATATCGTCCCTTAATATATTGGAAACTTGCCCTGCCAAGCCTTAGCCTTGGATCACTCCCACCATCCTACATCTTTGCTCCTACATACAAACTGTTTAATGAAGTTGGAATAAATAACAACCACAATGATTATAGGCCCACTATACATTTATATTTTTATACAGAGAGAAAGAAATACATGAAAGTTAAATATAGATATAGATATTGACATGAATTTTATATATAGATACAGATCTCTATTATATATACAATATAGATATATAATCTCTGTATATGTCTTTGTCTCTCTGTTTCTGTGTCCATGTCTGTCTCTCTGTCTCACTCTGTCTCTGTATATATACACATTTTGTTAGAAGACAAAAATAAGAAAAACTAAATGGAAATGGCATTTGAGTTGAACTTGAAAGGAAACTTGAGACAGTTTCATAGGGTTCAATAGGAAATAAAATAAATGCTAAATAAGATGCTTATTTTAAAAAAAATATTTGAGGCTGAAGATGGCATTTTAACGGGAGTATGCAATCTCAATTAGAGCTCCATAAAAGAAAGTATTTAATTAACAGAGATTAGATATTACACATTCTTGTCGTCTTCACAGTATGAAACACACAATTCATTTATCCATTCATTCAACAAGCATCAAGTCCTTACTATGTCCCAAGAACTGTGCTGGTCACTAAATGTTCCAAAACCACCCGTACTGTCATGGAGCTCTCTCTTCTGGGAAGGGGAAGAGACACAGCATGCACACTAATAACAACTAGGGAAATTAAGATAGGAGATGAAATGAGTTGAACTTTGAAGAAGGCTTGGGGATTGCAAGAAATGGATGTAGAGTTGACATATACACGGTGCCACCTAGTGGCCACTTCTTCCAAAAAGCATTTCCAGGTGTCTCCAGGTGGAAGTGATCTTTCTCCTCCTTGTCTTTTTCATATCACACTGTATTTTTTATGACATTTTCCACATCTTGCCTTGAATTGTCATTATTTACACTCATAGCCCATCTCCTCCACTAGACTGCTTGCTCCTTGAGAACAGGTACAATGTTTTATTCCTGAGAACTTAGAACCTAGGGCTAGGAGGAGGCTTGTTAATGGTCTAATCCCATTTTTTTAAAATACAGACAGGAAATGAAACACAATGACTGACTACCTTGAGCCACGTTTTGAACCTTGGCAATATGAGTCCAAAGCCAGTGCTTTCTTAATATCTCTTACAGTAACTGCCACAGGGGCTTGTACATAAAAGAGGCTTCATAAATTTTTATTCAGTGGATACTGTAGAGACCAATTCCATGATACAATTAATGAATATAAGCTGTGCAAGAAGAATAATCAAATATAAACAAATATTGAGCATCCTCAAATGTGCTAACACAATGGGGGATGCAGAGGACATCCACAACAGGTTGACCTCTCCCTATCAAGATTCATTAATTAGTTAGTTGATCTATTGTTTCCGTCATTCAGTGAGAGAAAATAGAAGTTTAAAAAGAAAAGTCAAAAGGCATTAAATGTATGGGAAGTGCTAAATATTGGGAAAGACCTTGAATTTGTCAGAGTCCAAAAAAGGACTGGACTTCTGAAGTTGGGGAGAACTTGGGGAGGACTTCAAAAAGATGTATAGCATTTTAATAAGCAGAGCTTGTAGTGTTCAAGTTGTAGTTTGGGACCACCTCATGAAGAGACCCCAAAATCCCAAGTAAGAATAAGCATGAAAGGGGAAAATGAGATGGAGCTGAAGTCTCATGTCATGATTGTCCCTGGTAGAACTGACCTGCTATCTCCACGATGGAGGATGGAATGGTTCCTCAAGAGCAGATGGCAGGCCCTCTCCCATCAAGGAATATGTCAATGTTGCCTCTGGGTTTGGTTCTAATATCATTGCAACAGGAAGAGCAAGGGGAGAATTTGCTCCAATTATTAAGTAAGATGGAACTATTAAAGTGAAGTGAGGGAAAGGAGTATTGGCTAAAATAAGAAATAGGGAGTTAGGAGACCAAACAGAGAAAACATAAATTGGCTGTTAAGGGAAAGAGAAAAGAAAACTCTTGTATCATTTTAGTATACTAAATTGTGTACTTTTTAAGGAGGACTATCCTCTGCTGTTAAACAGCAAGGTCAAAATCTATCACAGAGAGATCAGATTTTCAAGTAAGGTCATTCTACAGCTCTGTGGGAGGAACAAGTCCTGGGATAATAGGAAATACTGAGAAACTTCTCAATCAGCCAAGGTCACAGAATACAGATTATCAGAGATGGAAGAGTCTTGGTGATCACATAATCCAATTTTTTTTTTCATTTTACAGATGAGAAATAAACTCAGAAGGAGGAAATGATTCATTTAAAATCACAAGAGATAATTAGTAGCCAATTCTCTTCATGGAAACATTTATTTCTTATTATTGACCTTAATGACCAATAGTCTCCTTGTTTTCCTTCCCTATTTCTGTACTGGCTATTTCCTCTCCTATAATGCTTTCCCTCCTTATCTCGCCTCTTAGAAACCCTAGATTTTTCAAGGTTCAATTTAAGCCATCACTTCCTTTACTGCCTTGATACATCTTGTATATATCTTTGTATATATCTTGTATTGTTTTTCCCAATGATACATAAGTTCTTTTGAGGCAGTGTTTTTTTTGTTTCTTTTTTTTTATATATTAAGCTTTTTATTTACAAAACATATGAGTGACCTTTCAACATTGACCTTTGCAAAAACTTTTTTTTTCCCAAGCTTTTCCCCTCCTTCCCCCCACCCCCCATCCCTAGATGACAGGTAATCTAATACATGCTAAATAGGATAAATTATATGACAAATACAATACATGTATACATATCTATACAGTTATCTTACTGCACAAGAAACATCAGATCTAGAAAGAGAAGAAGGAAAAAACAACCTAAGAAGGAAAACAAAATGCATGGAAATATTCACAGAAAGCGTTAAAATGCTGTGTTGTGGTTCACACTCAGTTCCCACAGGCCTCTCTCTGGATGTATATGACTATCTTCATCGCAGAACAACTGGTTTGAATCATATCATTGTTGAAGAGAACCATGTCCATCAAAATTGATCATCGTATAGTCTTGTTGCTGTGTATAATGTTCTCCTGGTTCTGCTGATTTCACTCAGCATCAGTTCATGCAAGTCTCTCCAGGCCTCTCTGAAATCCTCCTGTTGGTCATTTCTTACAGAACAATAATATTCCATAACATTCATATACCATAATTTATTCAGCCATTCTCCAATTGATGGGCATCTTTTCAATTTCCAGTTTCTTGCCACTACAAAAAGGGCTGTAGAGGCAGTGTTTCATTCTATGTTTGTGATCCCAATGTTCAGCCAGTGCCTGACACAGAGTTGGGACTTATTAAATGTGTGCTAATTAATTAACTGATCAGTTCAAAACTAGAATCTGGATTACCTGACTTCTCATCCACTATACTTTTTACAATATTACATTGCTTTTTATGTATAATATTAGATATCAAGGACTTAAAAACGTTTATAATCATATTCACATAATCTAAGTAATACCCCTTCATTCTAGGATATATTTTTAAGAGAAAAATGACACTAGGAGTTTAATCAATCCAAGTATGTTGGGCAAAAATATGGGATAATGTCTCAGAAGCTGATCAAGTAGAATAACTTTCCAGCAAGTAAGAATTGTTTTTAAACATTGAGAACCAAATTCTCCCAGAGATGAGCAGTTGTTAGATGGCAAAGTATCATAAAATATATTCCAGGCTATAAAAAAGTCAGGAAGAAGATTAAGGATAAAATATCACAGAATGATACATTGCTATATTTCCCTGAGCTGTTTGCAAGAAAACTATTATTTGAGATACCAGATGCTGTTTTCCCAGTGGAGAATACCAGTCATGAAGGTGTCAATGTGATTTTGCACAACAGAATTCTAATGTGTGGATGGTTTGAATTCTTAGAAATATTTAGGAAGCTTCCTAGTTCTAGTGTTAGAGTGAGCTGAAATAGAGACATGAAAGTGATTCTGAAAAACAGAAGTCAGCTGGCATGACAATGTTATTTAGAGATATAATGGGACTATGGACAGAATTTAATTAACCATATTTTTAAAATGACTAGTCACTTATTTGTTCCTTTTACAGAATAAAAATTGGATTAAATACCTGGCGTAAGAATGTGTATGGTGCAGCAAACAAACAAGTATTAGCAGTGAAACTGTATATGATGTGTGGATTATTCTTTCTTCTGAGGAAATGGTTTAAACTTATTTGACAATTTCAAGGATTTGCCTTTCTATATTAGTTTTGGTCTCCAAATGGAGGAAAGAAAATGTATATTAGATTGAATCAATCTATAAGAATCTATTAAGTCCCTGACATGTGTCACACACTGGAATAATCAGTAGGAAAGTCTCTGCCCTAAAGGAACATTAGGAAAGATATTTATTTTTTAAAAGATTAATAAATAAATAATAGCATTGGAAGGGACTTCAGAGATCATCTAATTTTACATTACTCATATTTCTTTTTTTATATATTTTTTTATTTTTTAATTTTTTTTGCATAACATATGTGTGGGTAATTCTTCAACATTAACCCTTACATAGCTTTCTATTACAAATTTTCCCCCCAACTCCCCACCCCTCCCCTAGATGGCAGGATATCCACTACATGTTAATTATGTTAAAATATTGGCAAATCAAATATATGTATACATATTTCCAAACTTATCATTGTTGTGCAAGAAAAATCTTGTCTACACAAACGATATATCAGATAAAGGAAACACAATGTAAGCAAACATCAATCAAGGAGTATGAGAATGTTATGTTGTGGTCCACATTTCACATCCCTCTCTCTGGGTGTATATGGCTCTCTTCAC
>JAJPUD010005382.1:106114-158018 GCA_023553655.1 Myrmecobius fasciatus
AAAAAAAAAACAGAAAAGCAAAAAAAGTAAACTGGCACAAGACTAAGCAAAGAATTAGAACCAGGCACTGGAGGATTTGTATTCCTGGGAATGAATCACTTTTTCTCGTGATGTTACAATTTTCTTAACTATACACCAAGGATGAGACTAGTGCACAGCTACAAGGCATGTTGGCTGGAATGACAAATTAATGAATAAAAAGCAATTGGAGAATAGAAAATGCTAAGTGTTATAATTATGGATCATATTAATTGCATTTTTACTGTGACAGTGACTATATTAACCAGAGCATTGAAGTAATGCTCCTCAGGAGAAACCAACAAAGCAACCTACCAATGTGTCACCTCATTATTCAAGTGCGCCCAACTCCAACTAATGCTTAATTACAAGAGGCATTTTAGAAGCTTAGAGCAGAATAAGACATGACATTCTTCAGAGGCATTGGATTGATTTCTTGGATTGCAAAATGCTAGCCACTGAAAATTCTGAAAACATTGATTCAGCCAGAAAGAAACTAGAGGCCACTCAAGAGCTGTGTTATGGGAATAAATACAGAATAAATGAAATTGTGCAGGCTGCTGATTTCACATCTAATTCTGTAATGTCTGTCAAGATTCACTGATTTTTTTTCCTTGAGCAAATCTTCCTCTTGAGTTCCAATGTTGAATGAAATCTATCTTTTCTTCTCTACTTCATAATTTCATGAATCTATTACTAAATGTTATTTGGGAATTTTGCATACTATATGCTACTATGAAAGTCTGAATTTCTATTTCTGTTTGGTTTCTTTTCAAATTTATAGGCTATTTATCCTAGCCTGGTGCCAATAGAAATTATGAAACCGGGAAGCAATAGCAAGACACTACAAAGGAAGGTATAGGGCAAAGCATGTATTAAGCCACCTGCTAAGAACTAAATACTGTCCTAAGTATTGAGCACAACAAGGAAAAATAAAATCATCCCTTCCCACACAGAACCCACATTCTCCTGGCCTACAGAGAGGAGAGAACTACAAATCAAAGAACACAAAATAACAATAGCTAATATATCTATATAGTGTTATGGTTTATAAAGCCCGTTACATATATTATTTCATTTGATCTTCCAGACAATTTTGTGAAATAGGTATTGTTATTAGTATCAATTGATAGAGGAGAAAACTGAGGTTGAGAGAAGTTAATGGATTTGCCCACTGTCAGACAGTAAATTGTCTGAGGCAGAACTTGAAATCAGATCTGTTTTTTTTTTTTTAAACTCTAAATTGAGGTCTCTCTTTCCATTATAAATACAATAGAATTTGAGTTGCAATCAGCTAATTTACAACTAGAAAGAGTAGTGAAGATTTCCAACCAGGATGGAACCAAAAGTAAGCACTGAAGAATTATGTGGATGGTTCTAAGAAATGGAGCTAAGAATGGAATACATTTATCTCTGTAAAGGCACAGACCTGAGATATAAAGAATGTAAAGAGAGAAGGACAGAACCCCCTAAACTGAATTTGGATAAAGAGCCTTTCGAGGTGACAAAGAGTTCAGGATGAGTCAATAAAGAAGACTAAGAAAGAGTTTTTATACAGAAAGAGAATTGTAAAGATAGACCAACGAAAAAAAGAGCATCTACATAGAGAAGGTGTTAAATAATTTTAAATACTACTGGAAAGTTCAAAGATGAAGGCTAAAAAAATACATTAGATATAATAGCTAAGAAATTTTTGGTTAAAATTCTTTAGTCACATTTTAGTTAAAAATCTTTGGAGGGATCTGTTTCAAGTGAATAGGAAACCACACAGACAACTTTGACAGGATTGAGAAGTGCATGAGTGAGGTGGAAGAAGAAATAGCAAGTGTAGACCATTCTAAGAATACAGAAGGGAAGGCATGATCAAGTGACAGTCTTTCAACAATTATGTAAGAACTGAACTGAACACACTCTTGAAGAGAGAGCATTTGTTGACTGCATCAATAAATGAATATTTGATCAGAAAATAGAGTACAAGAGAAGAAAAAAATAAGTCCCATTTTGCTCTTGGCTTCATCACCAAAGAAAATGATCTTTAATTGGGCAACAGTAGAATAAGCCTGCTTGAGAGGGAAATGAATTCCAAGATAAATGAATTAATAGTAATTGTACCTAATTATTTAGATACACAAAGGTATTCAGAGAATGATCTTAAAATACTGAAATGATTTGAAGATATGAATAAAAATTACCATTTCAACTTTTCAATTATGAAGAACAAGAGTTGAAGGTAGGAAAATGTCCTGATATTTTTTTAAACTGTTAATAAGGTAGATCATGAAAAATAGAAACTAGTAAAGTTGACATTAATCCTTGACAAATCTTCAGAAAATAAATTTTTTTAAAGTGTTGCTTGTGAGCTTTAGAAGCGAAAATGGTGATCACTAAGAGTTAGTATGGTTCACCAAGAGTGAATCAAATATATAAAATTAACGTCACTTGACCTGTACCACTGAGAGATCAGAGCTGTATCAAAGAAAAGATATATCTCGATTCCCACATGATTTTTTGAGCAATGGGCAACAAGGTGGCACAGTGAATAGAATACAAGGCCTAGAGTCAGAAAGACTCATCTTTCTGAGTTCAAATCTGGTCTCAGACACTAACTAGCTGTGTGACACTAGGAATATCACTGAACCCTTTTTGCCTCAGTTTCTTTATCTGTAAAAGGACCTGGAGAAACAAATGTCAAACCACTCTGGTATCTTTTCTAAGAAAATCCCAAATGGGGTCTAAAAGAGTTGCATAATTGAAATAACTGAACAATCTTGATTCTTGCTTGATCATCTAAGATGCTAATTCCTTCACTCCTAAATTAGCTTGCATCTATGTGTATGCATAAATTTCCATAAATAATTATCATTTTATTATGTCTTTGTGGACAAAATTATTATATCTTATTATATCTTCATGGAGAAATAAGAGAAATGAAGACTGATAAATAATAAAATTATGTGAAATAAGAATAAATGAGCAAGAGTATTTATTTATAGATTAATTTCAATCTAGAGGAAAATTTCTGGTGGTCTGCTTGAGATATTTTTCTATGAACTATTTCTGCTCAACTTTTTTATCATCAAATTAGATTTTTTTAATAGACAGGTTTATCAAGCCCATGAATTACATGAGGCTAGGAGACATAGATAAAACATTTTATATCAGAGCAAGGATCAGAGCAAGTAGAATTTAATAAAAAAAAGTTAAAAATGGTACCCTTAGTTCTTATAAAGTATAAAATCAGAAGTCAATGTGATCTGAATTAACAACATTTTACAAGAAAGAAAGCCAGGATTTTAGTTGATTGTATGTTTAATATGAACCAAGAGTAAGATTTTCCAGTAAAAAATAAAACAAAACAATTCAGTCTCAGGCTGTGTTAAAAATAATATAACATTCAGGTTAAGGTAGCATTTATCTGATCATATCTAAAGTATTATGATCATTTTCTAGGTACCATATTTTTAGACAACTATACAAAAACAGTATTTCCTTTCAAATAGCTTACTTTTTACTGATAGAGGATACAACAGGTATATAGATCAATATCAATCAAAGTAGAGAATGACAGGAGAAAAAGAGGGAGAAATAAAAGGGCAATATGAAAATTTAATAATAGAGAAAACATAAATCATTGGGTGATCAAGAAAGACTTCACAGAGAAAGTAGCAACTGCTGAAGTTTGAAAAACAAGCATTGTTAAAAGTTGAAATAAAGATAAAATCTATTTATATAAATTTAATATTGATATTATATTAATATTAATATTATCATAAACCAATTAAAAGAAAGGAAGAAATTTTCTTTCAGATCTATTTATAGAGTAAGAGTTCAGGATCAAAGAAGGAATAGAGCGGATCAGAGATGAGAAAATCACAATTTCAATTACATAAAATTAAAACATTTTGTGCAAAAAAAACCCAATGCAGCTAAAATGAGAAGGGAAAGAATAAACTAGTTTTAAAAGATGCCACAAGTTTCTCTGATAAAAATCTTATTTCTAAGATAATTAATCCAGATTTATAAGTGAAGGACTATACTAAAATTGATAAATCATTAAAGGATATAGATTTTTTAAGGAAAAATCCCAGTTTTTAATGGCCATATCAGTAAATTTTCCAAATAATTTTATTTACCATAATGCATATTCAAACAACTCTGAAATGCTCATACCCCTCAGATTGGCAAAGATAAAAGGAAAATGACAAATGTTGGATGGGTATTAGAAAAAGGCACCAAAAAACCTATTGAGGAATCTTTGAACTGATCCAGCCATTCTGGAAAACAATTTGGAACTGTGCTCCAAAAGTCACTAGACTATGGATACTCTTTGACCTAGTTCTTTCATTATCAGGCCTATGCCCCTCAAGAAAATTAAAGAAAAATAAAATGGCCCATATGCTTAAACATTTTTTGTAATGGCAAAGAATTAGAAACTAAAAGATTATCTATTAGTTGAGGAATGACTGAACAAATGACAGCACATAAAAGTAATGAAACACTATTTTGCAACGAAAATGACAGAAGAATGGCACATGATTGTGACAGAATACTACTCCACAATAAAAAATGATGAATTAACAGTTTTAAAGAAACCTTAGAAACTTGAATTAATTATTTCAGAGTGAATTGAGCAGAACCAAGAAAAGTTATATAATAACAATAACTTAAAGACAAACAATACTGAAAGTCTTAAGAACTCTGATTAATGTAATGATCAATCATGATTATTGAGTACCAGAGTGAAAACATGCTATCCATATCCTGACATGGAAATGATAAATACAAAAAAAACAAAATGAGGCATAACTTTGAGCATGGTCAATGTGGAAATATTTTGCTACATTTATAATATTATATATGTGCATATATATATGTATATAATTTATATGTTTATAGTTTGCTTCATTATTCATTTTGTTACAAGGATTTTCTTCTTTTCTTTTTCAAAGCAGAGGCTAGCAAGAAATAAATGCTTTTTATTTGAAAATAAAATGAAAATTGAATTTTAAAAAAGAGATGGAATGCATTTTAATATAGCATCCACTATTTCAAATGCAGAAAAAGGAAGAATCGAGGCAAATTGAGGGAATGTTTAGTAGTCCATTTTAACTAAAATAATACACTTAGAGCCGTATAAAACAAGGCTGAGAATATAAGCTAATGACAGATAATGGAAATCCTTGAATGGCAGAAAGGAAAAACTTGATGTAGTAAGAGAACCCACATGCTATCTTACACAATTAATTGAAAGTATTGGGATTGTTTAACTAGAGAAGACTTGGGAGAAGGGCACAAGATAGGAGTCTTTAAGTATTTTAAATGTCATTTACAAAAGATATTGGGTTTGTTCTATCTGAATTCAGAGGATGAGAACAAGAGCAATGAGTAGAAGTTGAAAATAATTAAATTTAGGAATAAAATAAGGGGAAATTTCCCAATAATGAAAGTCAACCAATAGTAAAATGGAATACTTTAGAAAACAGAGTTCCCTCCCACTAGTGGTTTTCATGTGAAGGCTAGATCACTACTTACTTTTTTTGGTTTATAGAAAAGACAGTGATTGTTCACATGTGAATTGAACTAGGTAGTCTATCAAGTGCCTTCTAACTCTGAAATTCTATAATTCTGACAGGCAGAAGGGTTTAATTGAGGGGAAACTGTATTAGAAGTCAGAAGAGGACTGGATTCAAATTCTGGCTCCAATATTTGCTAGTTCTCAATAAAGATTAATAACAATGATAATAAGTATAAGCTAGCATTTATATGGAACTTACTATGTGCCAGGTGCTATGCTAAGTACTTCACAAATATCTTTTTCATTTGATTTGCACAGAAATGTTAAGAGGTAAGTGCTATTATTATCCTCATTTACAATTGTGAAAACTGAGGCAAATGGAGGTTAAATCACTAAATTTCCTGGAGCTATCAATCCCCTAATATTGATATTATATGGCACTGCCCACTTTAGATTACTGTGAGGCAAGCATTTTAAAAACCTGAAAATATGCGTTAAGTAGCAGAAAAGATATTGATTTGTATTGGCAGATAGAGAGAAAAAGAGAAACTAAATCATACATAATTAGGGAAAATGTTTACTAAAAGCTTATTATGTACTGGGAATTGTACTAAGTTGTAGTTATATAAATACAAACAACCTAAATAGTTCCTGTCCTCCTGGGAAATGGTATTTAGTCTGAGGAGTAGATTACAATTTGTGAGGTTGACTAGAAAGTATTGTGGATGCCGAAGCCTTGGTGAGATAAGGAAAAAGCTCATCTGTTTGAAGCACTGTTATCAGTGTAAAGGAAGAAGAAGGGAAAAGGCATGGTATGGAACTGATTGGAAGGTGATTAAATCCTTTTCCAATTAAATCACAGGTTTAGTACCTATTTATCAAATGCTCAGAAAATGCATGTTGGGATTATTATGCAGTCTTTGTCCTCAGTCCTGTCAGTAGTTATATCAGTACCCCTTCTTGTCAAGTACATAAGGTGATTGGAAAGTAGTCAGAATTCTTTATCTTTCCAACAACCACTAGAAGTCTGATGAAAATGTTAAATGACAGAATATAAATCAAAGTAGTGCTTAAGCAAAAGTGATATCTTTACAATGGTAAAACTATTAGAAGAAGGATGAAAAATGAAATCAATGAAAAATTTTAAAATAAAAAAAAACTTGCCAATTCAATCTAAGCTATCAATCTGATTACCTCCAGAAAAGACAGAGCCAGTTCTTTGTTAGAACAAAACATAAATATAAAAAGACAATCTACATTGCTGATTTTTTTTAAAAATCGCTTGCACTGAATTTGAATGAGACAGATATTGACTCTCTCCTGAGTCTTCTTTCTTTAATGCTCAAGTCTGATAGACAAAAGATCTAAAAGTATAAAATCTTAAGAGCTGAATGGGACTCTAACTTTCTGACCAGAGCTTTGATAAGGGAGGAATTGTAATGGATTATTCTGATTTTGAATATAAGCATATTGCACATAAGGAAACTCGCCCAAGATTCGGGGGGGGGGAGGGAATCTAAGTGCAAAGCATCAGCTTTGGAGGATAAATATTATTTCCTGTTTTAATGTTATCTTCACTTAATAAGAAGATGGAAAACCAGGAACTGTTTACATCAAATATTAAAAAGCCAAGAAAAAATTCTATCATGTTTGGAAGTTCACTGGCATTTAACACACAATTATATTTACATACAAACATTTAGATTTAATTCTAATATAGTAGAGATAACAGTGGCTGTTGTTGATAGGTTCTGATAACAATGAAAATAACAACTCTACCACCACTTCTTAGCCAAATTATGTTATGAAAACATGTATTCTAAATTCTTACAAGAGTTGTCTTACAACTAGTTATGGATGAACATATTATTTTTTAAAATGAGTTTTCTATGCAGTTACATATTTACAAAGTATTTTTCTGGTAACAAAGTTCTCTTTTCTACATTGTCTCATTTGATCCTCATAAAAGTCCTATGAGGAAGATAATAGAAGAATTATCACCATTTCACAGACGAGGGAATTGAGTTTCATAGATGCAAAGTTAACCAAGCTCACATAGCCAAGAAGTGGCAGAGATGCAGGTATCAAACATAGATCTGATGATTCTAAACTCACTATTCATTAGATACTGTTGATCATTCTGCAAATGGTTCAAGAGAAAAAAAGTATTTTATTTTATCTCATGTTTCTTTTCTTTGCCAATGTGTGAGCTAGGATTATAGAATGCTGAAGTTAAATCTGTATTATGCGAACCACTGGGATGAAAAGTGGGGAAAACATTCCTATAGGTGTTTCAAAATACCCAGGATATTCAATACACAGAAAAGTGTGTTTTATTTTTCATTTGGATGTTTGTTTTTCCTACCACAGTGTCTTACCAATTGGAAAAAAAATAGGAAATAGGTTTCTACATCTGGCAAAGTGATATGCTACAGTAGTTACTTAATAAATGTTTGCTTAATGAATGACTAGGTTAATATAGAATTGGTAAAAAGGATAAGAGGTAGAACTATTTCATAGAAATATAAATCTTGGAAGTTGTCAGATACTTCTATGCATAAAATCTTAACAACCCAGTATTAAGAGTCTCAAGCTGACAAGAGTAAACAACTTCTATTGCTGTCCCTAGTCCCCAATTATTTTACCTTTTGTTGGTGGGTCTCTCCATTGACATTCTTCGAAATGAAGGACAACAAAAGAGGTAAAGAGAAAAGTTCATCTCTCAGCATCTTTCTTATCTCACCCATGCAAGGTTACATGCTAATGAATCCATTTCTGATCGAATTTGCTAGAAAAACTACTTTGGAAAAGTCTCAATAGATGTATTGATAATCAATCATCCCTACTGGATTTTCTCTCTCAAAGCATCTATTGTTCATAAGGAAAATATAATTTCTGACTTTCAGTTGTCAAAACCATGATTGATGAGCCTGAGAAATGTCATTTGCAATCTTATGACTGCAGTATTTTGAACCAAAAATGACATTTCATTCTTTTTTAAATAATAGGTTTCCTGAAGGGCAGTGTTTTACCCTCTACTCTAGTGGTTTCTTTGCAAAGTTCTGGTTTCTTCCTAATTAATAATTGCTAGGATTGAACAAAATAGATCTATTTCAACACTCACTACAGTCATGTGCCTTATTTCAAAAAATAGAAAAAAATAATTTTCTTTTTAAGTTTAAGAAATAATCATTCTTTCAGATAAAATCAAAGCAACTATTCCAGTAATGAGAATTTGCTATATAATATCTGTGAATTTTCCATAAGTTAAGGAGTACAGTGGTGAGTGAGGAGTTGGAGAGAAAAGGGGGAAAATCTCCGTGTTGTAACTAGTCAAATCCCATCTGGAGTAACTGTGTCCAGTTTTGGATAATTCATTTTCAGAAGACATTAACAAATTACAGAACACAGAGAGAAGTGAGTTCTATACAAAGGTGATTGGAAATCATACCCTAAGTTTTAGTTGAAGGAATTGGAGAAAAGATTTGGGGGCACATAACTGCTTTCTTCACATACCTGAAGTTTCCACGTAGAAGAAGGATTAGTTTTGATACTTCAACACCTTCTGAAGGGGAAGTAAAGATATAGACAAGAAAAAAGAGCTCAATAATGAAGACTACAAAAGACAAGGATCAATTCTCAATCAGGATGAAGCCTATACATAACAGAGACAGTAGCTAACTGTCACTATGACTCCAAACGTGGACAATTGGCTAACAGTTTATAAAGTCACAGAGAGAGAAAACAACTAGTTTTGCTAAGGTTGAAATATATAGGTATTCATTTCACTCTCCCAAGTTGTAATGAGTCCCTTTGATCAGCAGAGAAATCATGAATCTTCTTTACAATATCCCTGACAAAGGATTCACCCAAAAATTCTAATAACAGGGAACACACTACTTCAACAATACAGCTCATTTTATATTTGGGTAGCTCTTATCATTGGGAAGTTCTTCCTTATATTGGGCTGAAATGAATGAATACCTTTAACTTCTATTCATTGATCTGAGTTCTATCCTTCCATACAAACAAGGGTATATTTCCTAAAGTTTCCTAAATTTGAGCTTAGAAAAAATATATACCCTTACCTTTCTATCCTCCTCCCCCCCAAAAAATGTGTGCCTGCCATTACAGTGTCACTTATAATTAACCTTTGGCCGATGAACTTTAGTGAGAAATTTCAAATCAGATAATGAGGATGGTTTCAGAAAAGCCTGGGAAGAGTTGAATGAAGTGATACAGATTGAAATGATTAGAAGAATTTATACTATAATGCCTTGTAAAATTGGCCAATTTTGAAAGGCTTGAGCTCTGCTTATCAGTAATCACTCATTTCAGAAAACTCATGACAAAGAATGCTATTCTCCTTTAGACAAAACAATAATGAATGGATAAAGTATACAGAATTAAGCACTTTTTTTTTGGTATGGCCAATTTAGGGGTTTATTTTGCTTAACTACAAATATTTTTTTTGAAAACTTTGTTTTTCCTTTTTGATTTACATGAAAAGAGGAAGTAGATGCAAGAAAAATAGATGCCAAAAAGAAGAGTATATGAAGAAGACAAAGAAGGAGGAAGAGGAAGAAAAGAAAGAAAAAAGGAAGGAAGGAAGGAAGGAAGGAAGGAAGGAAGGAAGGAAGGAAGGAAGGAAGGAAGGAAGGAAAACAGAGGAAGAAAATATAGTAATTCTGTGTGCTTACAACAATTTTTTAAAATTTTACTTTGAAATACCCTGAAGAGTCTATACACCACATGACAAGAGGGGTAGAAATTGTTTCATTCTTTGCACTGGTATCACCATTACCAATGTACCTAAGTGCATTTCTGGCACTTAGTAGGTACTTAATAAACACTTCATTATTGGATAATCCAATGGACTAACTAGATATAGTAAACTATTATGATGGCTATGCATGCCTTGTAAATGAGGTGAGGCAGTTTTATTACTGAGTCAGTTAGACAACAAGTATTTATTAAGTGCCTACAATATGACAAGCAAAATTACATTCAAGACAAAATGAAGATAATCAACAGGAGAAAGCCATTAGCATTAAAGGTACCCAGAAAGGCTTCTTTTAGAAGAGGAGATTTTAGTTGAAATTTGAAGGGAGTCAGGGAAACAAGGAGGGGCAAATGAGGATGATGAGAGTTACAGGTATTTGAGGGACAGCAAATGAAAATGCCTAGAATTGGGAGATATGTCTTGGGCAAGAAACAGCAAAGAGGTTATATCACTGGACCCAGGCAGGCAATTTACTGGGATAGGGCTGGGTGTTGTTCTTCATTTCTGAAGAACACCAAAACTACATCACTATGTTAGACTTGAATTGGTATGCCAAAATGACTGATCACACCAATATAAGCCCTGTCACAGGTCAGACACAAATAGTTTTTTGTTTGGTTGGTTTTTTTTGTTTGTTTGTTTGTTTTTTTGCTCTTTGCTGAGGCAATTGGAGTTAAGTGACTTCCCTAGGGTCACACAGCTAGGAAGTGTTAAGTGTCTGAGACTAAATTTGAACTCAGGTCCTCCTGACTTCAGAGCTGGTGCTCTATCCACTGCACCACCTAGCTGCCCCCACAAATAGTTTCTATGAACATTTGGAGTGGATTTCTAACTTTGTGCATCTTGCATTTCTACCTTCTCTGATGAGGGCATACCAGTGTCCTTTACCAGTGTCTCCCATGTCATAAAATCTATTTTAAAGATCATAAAAAAGACCTCAAGAGTATCATTGCGTCACATTTTCTAACCACCTTGTGAGCATTTGCCCTGTGTGCATAAAATTATCTCTTTGGGAAGATACATTTGGCATCAGAACAATATGGCCAGCCCAATGGAGTTATGCTCTCTGCAGTAGAGTTTGAAAGCTTGGCAGTTTAGTTTGAGAAAGAACCATTATATCTTCTTCTCCCAGGTGACCCTCAGAATCTTCCTAAGACAATTATAATGGAAGTGATTCAATTTCATGGCACTACTCATGTATTATCCAGATTTTACAGGCGTACAACAATGAGGTCAACAGTTCTGGAGAGCTTCAGTTTGGTAGTTAAACTAATACCTTTCCTCTCTCATATTTTTCCTTAGAGCCTTCCAAACACAGAAGTAGCTTTGGCAATGCATGTGTAGTCTCCAATATCAGTGGGTACATCTGTGGATAGCATACTGTCAATATAGGTGAACTTATCCACAGCATTATTTGGTTTTTTCCATTTGCTGTAATTGGTGGTTTTACATATATGATGTGGTACTGGCTGATGGAGTACCTGTGCTGTCTTGGTATTAATTGTTGGGCAAAAATTAGCACAAACAGCAGAGAATCAATTCCTATTTTGTTGTATCTTAGTTTCAGAGGTTGCAATGAGTGCACAATCATCTGCAAATAAAAAAAAAATAAAAAAATAAAAAAAACATGCGTCAACACTCCCTTTACTTTAGGTTTTGCTTATGGTTTTTTTCAAATTGGAGAATTTATCATCAGTGCAATAGTTGAATAATGCCATGTTTTCCTCACTGAAAGAATAGGACAACATGGCTGAAAACATCATATTAAAAAGCACTGGAGCAAGCATACAGCCTTGTTTCATTCCAGCACTAAATCTATGGTCCTGTGACCGGGAAAGCTCAAGCACTGCCCATTATCCAGAACCCAACAAACATGCCATCATGAAATTGACATACTGATGAGCTTTCCTGGGCAATCAAATTTTGACATAATTTCCCATAAACTCTCGCAACTCACAGCATCAAGGTCTTGGCCCAATCTACAAATGTGTATACAGACCTCTGTTCTGTTCCTGGAGTTGTTGAGCAGCAAATATCATATCAACTGTTATTGCCCTCTTCTTTAAGCCATTCTGGGTCTCAGGTAGATGCCCTTCTTCCAGGTATAGGATTAGTTTATTAAGGAGAACTCTTGGGAAGAATCTCTCCAGAAATGACTAAAAAGAAAGAGTGCCCTGTGATTATCACAGGAAAACCTATACCTTTTATCTTTACAAAGATGAACAATGGAGGTATCCTTGAAATCCTCTTGGCACATAATCTAGAAGATTACAGGGAGAGGATATAAGAAATAAGAAGACTGGAAAGACAGAAAGATTATGGAGGGTTTAAAAGACAAGTAGAGAATTTTGTTTTTAAATGTGGAGGTTACAAAGAGATGAAGGCTTGACCTAAAATAGCCTCTGAATAATTACCTCACATAGATCTAGATGCAGAACTTGAAGATCCTTTAGTTCAACATCAGTTTAAATGAGGAAATTGAAGTGTAAAGTTAAAAAATTTTCCCTAAAATCACAAAGGTAATAAGCATCAGAAGCAGGATTTGAATTTAGGTCTTCTTACATCACAGCTGGTATTTCTGTTCTATTCTAATGCTTTTTTCCTTTTTGCTAGTGAGATGAAATTCTCATCCCATTTTTGTCAAAGGGAGCACAGAACTTTATCTAGATCAGAATGAATGAAGCAAAAAAGCAGAGGTTCACTTCAGGAAAGAGTCTGTGACACATGAATGGCATTACAATTGACTTGGGGTGTTTGTATTTACTGGCAGACTTTGTATATTCTGGATCATGCTGCTAACCTGCCTGAGATTTTTTGGCATTTCAGAGAGTTTGGAAATGATCAATCATCAGCTGCTGCCTTCCAAGCCTTTTCACACCAAATCTTAGGACAAGAGATTTAGTGCTAGAAGGGAATTTAAAAGACCATTAATTGCTAATCCCTCATTTTACCGAAGACACTGAGTCCTAGAAAGGTTCAGGTTCACAAAGCTAAGTAAATACAATATCAGAACTTAAATAGAAAGAAGTCTTATCCACTCTGAGTCCAGCGCTTTCCCCTCTGTACCAGGCCACCTGCATCAGAGATTAAAGGACTCTTAGTTTAGGAATTTACTTTAGGAAGATGTTTTTAAGTAGTTTTTGCTAGGTTTTAGTCTTATAGGTCCTCTGGATAAATGTTAAAATAATAATAAATATACACATATACATTTGAAACTCCTGAAATTCATAAGAGAATCTTTTTTTTTCTTCTTCCTGGTAGCTACATAAAAATCATTTTGATTAGAATTATGGCTTAACAAACGAACATCTAGTACTCTATCCCCCAAACTCCTCAAACAGACAAATGTTCGTATTTGTTTCTCCCTGTAGTCTTTCTAAGCATGCCCTGATCCTGCATTGGCTCTTATCTAAACAGGAAGAATCTGAGGCAGAATGTTTTCTCTGCTATCAAAAATCTTTTGATTCTAGTTTCTTACATATGGATCTCTGCCTCCAACCAGTTCTTGCAGATCTTCTCCTAGATTTCTGTTAAATTGCTTGAATACTGGAATATGTTATCAGTCTGAGCCTCAGGTTCTATGTGTCTTTTCAGTTTGCCTCTAGCAAAATGACCCTAACTAACTTTTCTTTGTCATGGATCCTGTTGGCAATCTGGTGAAGCCCATAGATCCTTCTCAGAACAATGATTTTTAAATTCATAAAAAATACATAGGATCACAAAAGAAACCAATTACACTGAAATAGAGTTGTAAAAATGTTTTTTTTTAATGTTTACACACCCCTGGTCAAGAAAAGACCACTTTAGTGTGATGAGCAGGAAATGTTTACAAACTCCAGGTCAAGAAAACACTGCTGTAGTGTGATTAGCGGGGAAAAAAGAACTAAATATGATACAGCATTTATGTGGGAAACTTGGAAACTGAAGCCTCCTTTGGATCAGAAATTGGTCCAACAATGATGTATTTAATTGCTTGGCAATCTTCAATATGTGCACCAATAATCTAGCAGCGCTTACAGTAATTGTACATTAGTGCTTTATTTTTTATGTGTCAGTATATGAAAAGCTTTTAGGGCTAATTACTCAGTAGCACTTCATGTGTTAAGAGAGAGGGCTGGCTTGCCTGAAAGGAGTCAAGCTTGCCTTTGAAAAACTGCCTCTCACTGATAACACTGGTTCTGGCTTCATCAGGGCACGTCCCTAAAGACCACTCTTCCCTTTCTGGGAAGAGGGATTGAGTTCACAACCTGCAACAAGCACAATCAGTCCATTTCAAATCAAAATTGGTTCCCAAAATGCCTCTTTAATCTTTTAAGACAGGATCTTCTAGACTGTACCTTCAGGCCTCCTCTTCACATCTAGCAAGTGGCTTTATACATCGTTTTGGTCACTAAGAAGGATGGCTGAAATAAAACCTGTTTCCAGCTTTTTATTTTTTAATGGCTATGCAATGAACAGTCAGAATATGATGAAGGAGAGAGCAGGTTGTGATTATTATACTCCCAAACTTCACAGAACAGGATGTCTTCCTTCATTTCAACTTAACCTTGCTATAGCTTAAAAGTTTGTCACTGGGGCCAAGAATCCACACTTCTGTATCTCTGGGGCTCATGATCTGGCCAGCTCATCTAGGATTTCTTTTCCTACATAGTCCTACATAGGAAGCATCTGGTATAGTTATTGAAAAAGATGACCCAGAAATTAATGATCAAATTGATCTTCCCAGTGGGAGACTAGCAGGCAAGAACACCTGGCTAACTCTCTTATTCTTGGCAATTTACAGAGACTTCATTAAAGGGAAGGTGGACATTGTTTCTCAAGAATGACTTAATGGTTTGCTATATTTTTGTCTTCAATATTTATAGTGGAACGTTACTTAAGAAACATTTTCCAAGTTGTACAGCTGCCTTTTTTGTATCCCTAGTGTTTAACATAGTGCCTAGAACAAAGTAAGTGTTTAATAAATGTTCAGGGACTGATTAAATGATCTGATTTTTATTCTCCATACCATTCTATCCCCCAGCTACCACCATACACTTGAAAGATACTGAATGTATAATACATAGAGCTCTGTATTCAGAGTCAACCTAGAGTTTGATCTGAAAGAAAATAAACAGATGAATGATATTATTGCAGGCTCCTACAGATATGCACATAATATATATGACATTATTAACAACACAGTAAATGAATTCCTCTCAATAGGGGGAATTAACTGACTTGATGAATATGGAGCACATAGAGATGCTTCACCAGAAGCCAACACAATTTATTATATGTTAGGAAATTAAATATTATTTCATCCTTGCTGTCACTGGAACAGAATCAGGAAAAGAGACTTTTCTACTTCCTTCCAGAACCCTGAGTCAAAAACTTGGAAAGTACCTTATAAAAATAAGTATAGGCTCACATATATAGAGGTGAAAAAGATCCCATCCCATAAAGAATTTTCACCAAAAGCAGAACCTATGCATTAATCTGGATGATTTAACACAAGGACAGTTATGTAATAATGCATTTGATGAAACAATGAATACCCCATTTTGGATAAAGAGTTGATGCATTAGAAAACAAAATGAAAGAAGACAGAGTAATTACTGTTTACCATGACTACCATATATTCTCTTAATGAAGATTTCATATAACTTTCGTGCTTCACATGAAAACAATTTCTTATTATATAAAAGATTTTAAAGCAAAAGCCACTGAGTAAAGAAATTATAGGATGATGTTTTGTGTGAAATTCCATTTTTTTTTAAATGAAGGAGCCACATCTTTTTACAGGAAAGAAATAGTATACCCAGCAAGGAATGGGAAGAACTAGAGAGTAATTTAGATTACATAGTGAAATAGATTGAGGAGTGGATCAAAAACAGTAATTGAATCTTGAGGTGAAAGCACAGACTTTCAGGACTTTTTACATTATGGTAATAATTTTTTATATATTTCTTTCCCTATGCAATAGAAATCAAGATGACTTATAACAAACCTTATCATAAATTGCATTATTAAAAAGAAATAGCTAGTGGAAAATATATGAATTTGTATCATGGTTGCATTATTATTTTTCTCTTTTTGAAAACTTAAAACCTCACAATTTGATGAATAAGGCATTATGCACATTTTTAAAAAGGTTTAAGAATTTTCAGCTTTCTCATTTAATTTGTTTAGCTTCCAAAGAAAGAAAAAATTTGAGATAATGGATAGAAATCTTTAATGCTTGATAATGCAAAAGAAAATGGCTAGAAATTATTTTTATAAATTATAATATTATACATATATATAGTGTAATATAATACACAAATATAATAAATTATTATTATAAACAAAAGAAAATTGAAGAATAAGTCTACAAACATGAAAATGGAGGCTGCAGCAGTCTAGATGGGAGGTAACAAGATTCTGAAGTAGAATGGTCTTTTTGTGAGTAAAGAGGAGATATAAACAAAAAAATGTTAATGGGGGAGGATTAATAAGACAGCAAATTGAAAAGGTAAGCTGAGTGAGAGTAAACAACTGAGGATTATTAGCTTATAAATTTAGAGTATAAGAATGGTAGGACATGACATAAGTTTCAAAAATAAATAAGTTGAGGAGAGTTTATAAGTAAAGAGTTCTTTGAAAAGATGATGAATTCAATTTTGAACATGCCGAGTTTAAGATGCCAGAGGGATATCTCACTAAAGATGCCCAAAAGAAGTTGGAACTATGGGTCTTGCAGCTCAGGAGGAATGTTTTGGCTAAATATGTATATTTATGTATGTAGAAATCATCTATATGACTATAACAGTTGAAATCATGAGAAACAACAAATTTACTTCAAGAGGGTATAAAGAGAAAATAATAGAGGGTTCAGGTCCCAACTTGTGGGTATATCACTACAAAGGGCACTGAACTTTATGAAGAATGATTTAGAGAAAGGGAACTTATAAAAAGATAAACTAATCAGGAAACAATTACAATTCCTTAATTTAGGAGTAAGATGAGCCTGAACTAAGATTGTCATCATGTGAATTAAGGATATAAAAGATGTTATAAAGATAGAATTCAAAAAGGCATGACAATAATAAAGTGTGGCTGGATCCAGGAACTATATGAACACAATTACAAAACACTTTTCACACAAATAAAGTCGGGTCTAAGCAAATTGAAAAATATTAATTACTTATGTGTAGGGTGAGCTAATATAATAAAAATGACATTTCTGCCTAAATTGATCTGTTTGTTTAGTTCTATACCAATCAAACTGCCAAAAAAATTGTAGAACTAGGAAAAAATAATAACAAAGTTCATTTGGAAGAACAAAAAGTAAAGAATATCAAAGAAATTAATGAAAAAAATGTAAAGAATGGTGGCTTAACAGTTTCAGACGTAAAACTATATTATAAAGTAGCAGTCATCAAAACCATTTGGTACTGGCTAAGAAATAAGAAGGTTGGATCAGTGGAATAAATTAGGTACACATGACAATAATCAAGGCCTATAGTAATCTAGTATTTGATAAACCCCCAAACTTCAGTGATAAAAACTCACTATTTGACAAAAGTTGCTGGGGAAACTGGAAAATAATGTCAGAAATTTGGCATAAAACTACATCTGAAACCCCATTCCAAAATAAAATCAAAATGGGTAATAATTTGGGCATAAAGAATGATACCATAAGCATATTAGCAAAGCAAGGGATGATTTTCCTATCAGATCTTTGGAGGAGGGAGGAATTTATGACCAAAGAAGCAGAGAACAAGGAAGTTATTTCTGAAATTTGGCATAGGACATGAGTATTCTAACCAGGAATTAAATGTTTCCTATGAATGACCATTGTGCAAATAATCCATGTGTGAATCTGAAGTCTATTCAATATGCATTTAAGCACTAGGAAAAGGCAATAGAAAACATCAAATTTAACTATATGCATAAAAAAGTTAGTTTCAGGAAGAATCAGAATCAGCATGGATCCCTAACTCAGAAGGCATAATTAATGTAGTGGGAAGTCATGATGGGAACTCATGCTGCACTGGTTGATTTTTGCTGTTTTATTTGTTCCTCCATATTTGATGTCATTTCATTTTCTCACAGCACCAGGGACAGCACAGAGAGATACCTTTTAAAAATAAAAGGCCTTTCTCATCCCTCTACTCTCTAATCATCTAGATTACTGCAGGCAATTACATATGGTAATAAGTGAACTTGAATTATAATATTGACTGTGATTAAGATGAATGGGGAGATAGATGATAGAATTAGAATAGAATGATGATAGATGATAGAAGTAGATGATAGACATTAAGTCAGTGAGATGACTGATAGATATAGATAGATAAAAATAGACATTCATATAAATAATGATATGTAATCTCTGATTTCACAGATATGATTTTATCATTCAATTTTACAAACTTTTATAAGAATTTGGTGATCATTTGAGGCATTTTATATATTATATATACAAAACTAATAAGGATATAGCATATACCTTTTGCCATGACTAATGTCTGCAAGTGAAATAAACCACAATGAAAAAGACAATAGAAGAAGCCTCTAAGAAAATAAACTCTGATTTAATATCTCACTTTTTTTCTCCACAAATGTCAGTTAATAATAAGCTTTAGGAACAGCATTTCAAATGACTGAAATGCTCCATTTTATGATATTCTATGAATAAATTCCATAAGTGCTTAACACCTGCAATGTATGACATTGTGCAGATTCTTAGATTTAAAAGGCAAAAATAAAATAATCACTGTCCTCAATAACTTATACTCTACAGGAATCTATACTTGAGACTTGGATAGCAGATCAAGTTGAACAAAACAATAGTCAATTTCCACCAAGAATGTATGTTTAAGGCTCCTTCCATCTCTAATATTCTACATTCTAATTACCCACAATGCTATAGTTAATCTTACTCATGACCAGATGGCATTCTCCTTGAAATCACTGATTCTTACAGGTTTTTGTGTTATCTTAAAGGAATCTTCATTACAGATGGGGAGTACGGAGCACAGTGACTGATAACTTCCACTGCAGTGAGTCTTTTTTGAAACAAATTCTGCTTTCAAATTTCAGGCACATTAATCACCAAGTCCAGGAGGTAAATGAGAGGCAGCATGGTGTCTGCCTTGGAATAAGATGGCTTCATGTCTATGGGAATACCGTGGAACTAGGGTAAACTATTTAATTAACTTCTCAGGCCCATATGACTTTTTTAGATTATAAATTACAAAGCAGTTGCTTATCTGATAAAGGGAGTTTATATAATGGTAATTCTCTAAGTTGATGGAATCACAGGTCCAGATGTCTATCTTTTCCTCTCAGAAAGGTATTTTTCTACCTATTGGACAAAGGGATATTATAGATTCCTACCCAGTAAGAACAATAATAATGTTATAAACATATATATATATATATGTAGGTATATATTTATATGTGTGTACATGTGTATAAAAAGCACTTTTACATATTTTATCTTATTTGATAATGTGAAAAGGGGAGATTTTGGTTCTAAAGAGAACACTATTAAAATGAATGTTTTCAAGCAAATGGTCCCCAATCAAACATGGTTAAATTGTACCCTGACCATGTTCTGAGTGGCCCCAGGGTGCACAGAGCATTTTGTACTCTGCCCATTTGTCTCATTTTGTTCATCAAGTGATGAAACTAGACAGGAAAAAATCTTTCAGCTTTCCTTCCAGTCTATCCCATGTTTTCTAATTAAATCCCACGCTGGGCCACTCCAAGAACCAATTGATTTCTTTTTTTTTAATAAAGCTTTTTATTTTCAAAACACATGCATATATAATCTTCAACATTACAAAATCTTGTGTTCCTAATTTTTTTTCTCCTTTTCTATCCTCCACCTCCTCCCCTAGATGGCAAGTAATCCAACATATTTTAACATGTGCAATTCTTCTATACATATATCCACATTTATCATGCTGCACAAGAAAAATAAGATCAAAAAGGAAAAAAAAATGAGAAAGAAAATAAAATGCAAGCAAACAACCAAAAAAGTGAAAACACTATGTTGTGATTTACACTCAATCCACACAGTCCTTTTTTCTGGGTACAGATGGTTTTCTCCACAAGACCATTGGAATGGCATGAATCACCTTGCTGTTGAAGAGAGCCACATCCATCAGAACTGATCATCATATAATCTTCTTGTTGTTGGTCCTGCTCATTTCACTTAAATATTCAAATGCTACATTTCACTTAAGTGAAATATAAGTTCATGTAAGTCTCTCCAGGCCTCTCTGAAATCATCCTGCTGGTCATTTCTCACAGAACAATAATATTCCACAACTTATTCAGCCATTCTCCAATTGATGGGCATCCATTCAGTTTCCAGTTCCTTGCCATTGCAAAAATAGCTTCCACAAGCATTTTTTGCACATATGGGTCATTTTCCATTTTTTATGATCTCTTTGGCATACAGGCCTAGTAGAAACAGTGCTGGATCAAAGGATATGCACTGTTTGATAGCCCTTTGGGCATAGTTCTATATTGCTCTCCAGAATGGCTGGATCAGTTTACAATTCCACCAACAATGTATTAGTGTCCCAGTCTTCCCACATCACCTCCAATGTTCATCATTAGCTTTTTCTGTCATCTTAGCCAATCTGAAAAATATGTAGAGCAACTAACTGCTAATTTCAAATATTTATGATTCATGGAGTTGAAAACTACATTATTGGCATAAACAATTCCCAGAGATTATTCTTAAAACTGGAGCTTACACCTACTTCAACCCTGATAGAAAATCAAGCCGTCTTATTTGAAAGACCACCTTTCAGATTTAATCTTCAATTCTATCACTAGACATTTGGCCAAAGGAGAAATACCTATCCAACATTTTCTATCTATAATGCTTAATGCAATCATGAAATGGAACAGGAGACATTTGGCTGATGGTATCTTTCAGTGAAGACAGTAAAAAAGTCAGACAACATTGATTTCAAAAATAACAATCATATAACTGAACTCTCTAGACACGCTGTGTTTATAAAATAATCATTATTTGACATGACTGTCAGAATAACTCTGATCACCCGATGAGGGTGAGAAATCCATTTTAAGCAATTTTACACCCAGAAATTTGTCCTGGGCCTTAAAATTCCCTATACCTGGCAACCATCAGTCAGGCATATCACTTAATTATTTCTTGATTTTCTTTTAAAATTTCTTCCATATCAATTATTATTCTTGCAGTTCTCTCATTTCATTCAAGGCAGACTTCAATAAAGACTTTAATAAACTGTACCATTGATGTGCTAGCATTTATTCTCACATATCAATTTAGTGTAGGTAAAACATTGCAGGTAGTTGGAGATATGCATTAATAGAGAAGTATCATTTTCAGTATTATTTTCATTTTTGCATTATAGCTATCTATCATGCATATCTGCAAACTGCCTAAAACTTAAAAGCTAAGGGAGCTGCCTAGAACCAATGATCTTCCAATAATCATCCAGTTAATATGTTATTGCTGCCCTTCATTTTCCAAGAGAACCAAAATGACATCACTATGTTAGAGTGGAATTACAACGGGTCTGACTGTGGCTGATCAGACCGATATAAGTTCAGAATGCTCTGCCACAGATCGGACACAAAGAGTCCATTTGAACATTTGGGGTCGCTTCTCTAGTTTTGCATATTTTACATTTCTTTTGGGAAAAAAAATTAGCCCAGCTAATACATGTAAGAAGCAAGATTTGAAAGCAGCTCTTCTTGACTCCAAAGCTGATCTTAATATCCATCCTGCCATAAGTCTCACTCATATGTCTGACTATATTATTATTCTTTACCTATTTTTTGATACTTGTAAAGCTCATTCCCCTTCTGGAAAGAGAAATAAAAGTAAAGACAATATTTGAAAAAATAATTCATCTTTTCAACAGTCCTTTTATTTATACTCTTATGAGAGAGCCCTTGACCTGTGGCCTTCCAAGACTGTGTGAGCTTATGGGACACTAAGAGAAATCATGAGTTCTTTAATATAGCGGGCTTTGACTTTTATTATACTGATGAAATTGGCTGTTTAAAGCACTAAGGACCACAGGAAGTAGCAACTGGGAAGCCTATGTACTATGAGTATTTTATGTTTCTAAAATTCTGCTAGTTGGAACACTTTGGTAGAATGTGCTTTGGATACTGATGGCAGATAGAGAAACATAAGCCTCTATTTTCAAAAGAAATAGATTTCTTAAAAAGAGAGATTATTTAGCTCATAGTGGTATGTTTGCATGGTATCACCACTCAAGTCACATACACTCTCACAAGGAAAGGATTAAAACATGCCTTAACCTTCATATCAATTGTGGTAGGAAATAAAGAACCCATTGGTTGTTTTGTAAAAAGTATACAAGATAACTATTATCAAGACCTATTACCTGAAGGGGCAAAGAAAACAGATTATATATTATACACACACACACACACACACATATAGATATATACATGTAAATATATATATATGTACATTTATATATATATATATATATATATATATACACACACACACACACACACACACACACACACACATATGGGCTCAGCAGTGTGCAAAGGAAGGCCCAGAAAGATCCTGCCACTGGAATGGAGAGTGAGAAAATACTGTAAACTATTTCTGAAGTATCACAAGCTGAAGGCAGAAATAACTTCAGTCCATTGTCTTATCTACCATAGATCAAATACCAGTGAGAATATTTAACAACATGCCTAATGGATAGACTTGCCAGACAGAAAATGCCTTAGTGTGTATGTGTGTGTATGTATGTGTACACATGTTTTTAAGGAAAGCTATTATTTGGAAAAAAAAAGTGTGATTTTATACAACTTTTTAATGGATGCTTACAAGCTCTTTACTTAGACTTTACATCTATTTTTTCATAAGTTCTGATGTAATAGAAAACACCAAATTTTAAAGATATTTTAACTGTTATTCTGAAGCTGCTGCCCAAATCTTTATGGCAGGCTTTGCCTTTTCTTAAGCAAGATTTGACATATGCACAGGTCATAGGCTTAGAACCAGAAGCAATGGAATAAGCCCTTGAATCTACTGCTCACTGTGGAGACAATGAGACATTAAATATCTATTAAGTGTCAGAGGAGAGATTTGAACTTGGATATTCCTGGCTGCAAGTAGCCCTCTTTTAACTATGGCACATAACCTTCAGATCATAGCCTAGAGAATAATCCCACATATTAACCTTGAAGGTGAAGAAAAGGAGAGATGGGTAAATGTAATAATGCAGGAAACTACTATATCAGAACGTTTCAATTACATTAACATCCTAATTACGTCTAAAGTATATAAATGGGATTATTATAATACAGCCAAGGTTTCCTGTGTCACTAATTTTTCATTTTAAAATGTGATCATCTAATTAATAATAATTTTATTATATAATTTAATGATTAATTGTAATCTACCCCAGAGAGAGTACCGTGGGAACTGAGTGTAAGCATTTTCACTCTTTTTTTTGTTGTTTGCTTGCATTTTATTTTCTTTCTCATTTTTCCTGTTTTTATTTGATTTTTCTTGTGCAATAAGATAATTGTATAAATACGTACATATATTGGATTTAACATATAGTTCTACCACGTTTAACATATATTGGATTACTTACTATGCAAGGAAGGGAGTGGGGAAAGTGTAGGAAAATTGGAACACAGGATTTTGCAAGGTATAATGTTGAAAAATTGTCCCATGCTTTATTTTCAAAATAAAAAAAGCTTTACTAAAACAAAAATAAATAAAAATAAAATATGTACAATAAAAAAAGTTCTTCCTTACTCTGAAAAAAAATGTGACTTAATGAAGGGGAATTTTAGAGAACTATAGAATCACAAAATTTTAGAGTTGAAAGAACCAAATACTAATAATAATAATGATGATAATGATAATAAATATTAAACTGGCTAACTAACAATCAGCTTCTGCTTGAAGACCTTAAATGAAAGATAACATTCCTTTCTGAGGGAGGGCTAAAATCTCTAATTGTTAGATAGGTCTCCCTCTACCCACCCAATCCCCATTCTTACATCAAGCTAAAATTAATCTCTTTGGAATCCCCTGCTCCCTCTCAGCTTCTAGTTCTGTTCTCTGGGATCACATGGAACAAGCCTAATCCAGCCCCTAAATACTAGAAGAAAGTTTTCTCTTTGCCAGGCTAAATCATCCTAATATCTTAAGTCTACATTATCTTAATATGACATGGCAAATTGTGATGTTCCTCAAACTAAGAAAGACTAGAAATCCTGGTTTGTAAACTGCTGTTGAGTCAATGGCAATGGAAACTGAAAGATCTTCCCTCATCTCTGAGGAAGAATGTGTTGCATGTTCTCGGCAACTTATAGTAAGAAGGTCCTTATTTAGCAAGCTTCAAAATTTATTTTAGGAAAAAAAAATTCAAATCACAGCCTGTCATGGAAAACAATGTTTTTCAAAGGCTGATATTTTGGAGTAGCTAGTATCCCAGTGCCAACTTCTATTCTCTCGTATTGTGTCCTCAGTATATTCCTTAAGAATTAGCCCTAGATTGCAAGAAAGAACCATTAATCTATGCAGTGGAGAAGGTGTTGAAGGAATAAGGTTGAGAGAATGATAAAGTACTATTGTTCTGAAAATGACTAAGACCTTAGGCTAGCATCCTGAAATGTTCGAGGTACATTATTCAACTGGTACAGGTAGCATACACACACTTGCAAAGTATTTTCCATAAATTAATTACCTCCAATAACATATCTTTCATCAAACTTGATTGATCTGCAAGGGCTTCTAACAAGGTAGTTAGAGTTAACTGTCCTTTGCTTTCTGGTGAAAAATATATATTTTTTATTTTCACCATAAGCTCTTTTATGCATTCATCAGGAAACATGACCAGAGGGACTAAAAGAAGCAAACGTGACAGTGTCACAGACAAATTAACTTACAGGAAGAATGGATGCTGGGAAAGCTCTTTCGGCCCTCAGACACCAGATCAGGATCACCTGTGCAGTGCATTTCAGAGTTCATTACTCCATCTGGAAAGCAGCGGTAAAAGAAATCGGGACGAGGTCTACAAAAAACACCATGGATATTTTAAATATGAAAAACTGCCATTGTAAATATGCCTCCTACCCACACCTCTGCCATCCTCCTTTTCCCCTTCCCTTCCCAACCACAAAAAAACAGTGCTTAAAACCCCTATGCCAGCAAAAAATCGTGAGGTTTCTTCTATATCAATATGAATTATTCTACCTATATATTTCTTTAAACTGCTGTTCTCCACATCCAAGACTCTGGAGGAGGTTGACAATGTGTTGTATTAATGATAGTTAAACTCACAGCCCCATGGGGTCTTAGATTCCACATCTTGCTTAACTTCCTGTATTTCCTCAGGATGCTGGATTTTATTCAACCTGACTGAGAGAACCCTGAGTGTCCCAGAAATAGTGTCTTCTGCTCTGGCTTGGAGACTGATGGTGGAATTATCCAATAACCCAATTCAAAGATTTTCCCTTCTTAATGGGCTCTGTAGATGGGTTTTAAAATTTGTAGCATTTCTAAAAAAAATAATAAACAAAAATTCCAATTTTGTTTAAAGGGAGGGATAGCAAACTACAATAAATGCAATGGATAACTACAATCTCCAATCTATCCCTGGTAGAGTAATAAACAACCAGCATCCATGTATATGGAGGGCTGAAATGAGCCCTCCAATTAATATCTAGTGGGAGCCAATCGTAGGCCTCTGCCTGCCCAAAGAGAAGGCCTGAGCTTACTAGAGATTTATAAGGGTATAAAAAGATTTACCTTCATAGTTACCCTATCAAATAAAAAAGAAGGAACTGTTTGGATATTTTATTTAAAATATACTACAAAGGGATTTGTCCTAAGTGGCTGGGAAGTATTTTCTTAGACTAAGCAGCCTTTGTAATAGGAAACCAACTATAGATTGTTAGGCTTCCTCAAAATTTGAAATGAATCCAAGGATGGACAGCAAAGATGCTTACTGAATAAATTGATTGTTGAACTGAATTGCCAAGGACTGAGCCCCAAATGGCCTCTTCTTTAAGTTGTCATAAAACTTACAGGCCTTTTCCCATCCAATATATTCTGATCAAAGATTAAGCTGCGATGTCATTATAAACGTTTGACCTACATCACCTCAATATTTAAAGCCACTGTTTTCAACATTTCAGGACTTACCTTCCAACTATTAATTTAATAGTATTTGTGCAGACTCCATTCAGAGCTAGAGCCAAGGAAACCGCTATAAAACAAAACCAAACAGACAGAAAAATAACAACCTGGCTAAGAATGAGCAAAAAAGTAACTGTTAGTTCACTATTATTTAACTGATGGGGTCCCATGAGTCAAATGAATTTACCAACAATAGGAAAAAACAAGAAAGAACCCTGTTTTTTAAACTATCATTATTATTTTTGTTAATTAAAGGAGAAATTCAGGGCATACTAGGAGGAATGGAAGTTCCTCTCTTTTAGAAGATTTGGCTAATGGAAATGACATGGATTTAAGTATTGGTATATATCTTATCAAATCTCCTATTCTTTCAGTTTAAGATTTCCTATTCTTACTCACTAGAATCCTCAAATCACAAGCCATCCATCACTGCTTGGCTTGATTCAAACTGATTGACTACTGTAGCATATTTGTGGTTCTTTTTATCGGTAGCAAGACAAATTCTTTTTTTTTATTTTCCTCTGGCAACCTTCTCAGGCATAAGTCCAAGCTGGGCCAAGCAGTAGCTGCAATACCACTTTAGAAGGCACCACTGGCCCCATGCTACTGTCTCGCTGCTGACCATATAATCACTCTTCATTATCATCACCGTCACCACCATTTGTCCACCTGTTACCCACCCATCTCTCTGCCTTCAAAAAGAAAATCAATCCAGAAGATGGTTAAGTGTCAAATAGATGTCAAAATATTTTGCCTGTGTGATTCCTTTTTTACATAAAACAGAAGGAATTGCTGTAATATTTTATTCAAACATACTGCAAAATGATTTTCTCCAAGTGACTCAGAAGAATTTTATTAGACTAACAACACATATCCCAAAGGATATTACAAGCATGATTGAAAGAACTTTCCCCTTCAATGGCATCTCAGAACATTATCTCTCATGCCTTCTCCATTATTTTAGAAGCATTGTGCAAAAGATGCAGTTATTAAGACTAATTTTATGAAAGATTGAATGCTTTTGATAAGTAATAAAACCTATATATCTTACTTTTGATTTATATGTTGAATAATAAAGATTGTGAGCCATCATTTTACTATGGAAAGGATTAATTTTTAAAGACTTTATGAGGTTATTTGATGAGAATATGGTGCAATCCACTGAGATAGAGGCTATGTAGCTTGTAAGGGAAGGAGGTGAGGTTGAAATACGCTTTAGAAAGACATCAAATTAGTCTGTTATAGGGGAGGGAGAGTATCACTTAATGGATGGCATGCTCTTTAAGTTCAGAAGTATGGAGGTGAGAAAGACAATTTAACTTGATTAACAAAGCCAAAACTAGTGAATTAAAGCCAACAGAATGAGAGCTTAGGAGGGACAAATTAAATTAATACAGTCACCAAAGGAAAATAAACTGTCCAAATATTAGAGGGCAACTGTCTGTGAATGTGACAGAAAGGGAGATAGAAGCTGGCTGAGATAAAGAATGCATGAATTAGCCATGTAGTGATGATGTCAAAAAGTTAAGGAGACAACTGGGATATATAAATAAGATTTGTGTGGAAATTGATTCAAATTTTTTAAAAAATTATATTCAGTACTACATACTTTCCTACTAAACAAAAGACCTCTCTTCTCTTCACTGTGCTAAAAGTACAGCTGAAGAGGCCAGGGATCATGGGACAGAAACTTTTGCAGCCATTCTCTCCCTTCTCATCAGAATATCCGTGTGACTATTAGTTATTCTCCTAGCAGTGACTTCTGACGTAACCTTAAACGACCGACTTTTCCTATCAAGATAACCATTGTGATTTCCTAATTAATATCTTGACTCTGACACAAGATTCCCACCCAAAATTTCATGGGTACAAGGTTAATATGGCACAAAATAAATCTTGAGATATCTACAGTGAACTGTTTAGTGCACCTTTGTTCTAATTATCATGGATTTGGGTGGCCTTCATTTGCAAAGGACACTTCTTATGAACAGTTACCAGCTGCCCTTTTTCGGGACAATTTGTCAGGATTCACCAATCATGAAGTCCACTAAAATCAGTCCCAGATGTTTCCCTCTGACAGATAATAGCAGAACACTGGAGCAAAGATACCTACTGATGGTAGATGGTTCTCTAGAAGCCAACTTATTGCCCTAGGAAGCAATTATTTTTCTTTTTTCTCTGTGACACATTCTAGATTGGATTAAAATAGAAATTTCCTGCTGATTCTGCTAGGATTCATCCCCCAAAGTCAAGATAAGCCAAAAAAAATTCCATAGTAAAGATTACCTTATTCTTGTTAATGATTTAGTTCAGACACACTAATTTTTAACCTCTCATAGCAATACCAGTTAGAGGAAAGGGAATGATTCATGATACAAATTCAAAATCAACTTGAAAATATTTATACGGTCAGTTTCTCCTTTGGGTTTGGCCAACATTCACCTATTAGAAAGTTTGTAATGTTGGAATATATAAACTACATCAAATTGTGTACCATTTTAGGGAAATGGATAGGAAGGAATGGAAGGAGAAAATTTGGAACTCCAAATTTTATAAGGAAAAGAATGTTAAAATTATTTTGACATGTAACTGTAAAAAATAAATATTGTTAAAATTACTCATATCATGCCTTTAGTGTAGATAAGATTTTTCTTGCACAACAATGATAAGTTTGGAAATATGTATAAATATATTTGATTTGCCAATATTTTAACATAATTAACATGTAGTGGATATCCTGCCATTTAGGGAAGGGGTGGGGAGTTGGGGGGGAAATTTGTAACAGAAAGCTATGTAAGGGTTAATGATGAAGAATTACCCACATATATGTTATGCAAATAAAATTTAAAAAAAAATTTTAAATTACTCATATCATAAAAATGGAATTTTATTTTAATATTGCTTCATTTTTTAAACTAATTAGATAAAGTGTAGGCTAAATCTTACTCCTTGAAACTTAGCTTCATTCAATAAAATCTGAATATTAAATGATGATCCTACAAAGCAGATTTGTTTTGTTCCAAAGGTCTGTGGGATAGGACAAAATCTATTAAATAAATAAAGGATATATTAAATGACACTATTCTTATTTAGAAAAATTTTCAAATTAAAATTTTAAATTTTTTTAAAATTAAAAATTAAGATAAAAATTTTAATTTTTTTTAAAAAAATCAGAAAACCCAATGAATAGAATCATCTGAGTCTCCTTAGGAAGACTACAGTATGTTTATTTGTTTTATATTTATATATAATCATCCTAAGAATGCATCCTAAAAACTAAGCTTAGAGCAAAGTTCTCAATCATTTTTATATAACAAGCTTCTATTCAGGAAAACACAATATGCAATAATACAGCTTACTGTTTTAACAATAGGAAATAAAGCATATAGTCTTCAATTCTAAAATGTCCAACTAAGGAAGATTTAGTAAGGGAGAGTGAAAAGGTCTAGGGAAAGTAACTGTATAGTACTTACTGCCATATGAATACTCCAGTTCTAAAAGGAGGTCATGAATAACAAGCATAAACACAAAAAACAAAAAGGAAAGGAAATATTTTAAAATAACAATGTATATTTAGATTTGGGGGCCCAGGGAAGATGTAAGACAATTGGTGAAGGAATGGTTGGATTTATCAATGGAGGCACTAGGTAGTATATCCCCAAAGCCTGAGTAAATTCTAGTCATGACATCAAACACAAAGACAACTTTCTGGTTATCCAGGAAATTTCATATTCAAGAAATGGTATAACCAACTCCATGCCTGGACACTACCTTCCAAGGAAAGTTTGTATCTCTCCTATGGTTATAACTCCATTTATCAAAGAACATTAGAGACATAGTTTGTGGTAGGGAACTTGTTATGGAAACCCAAAAATTCAATATGAGGTAAATATTCTCATGTAATTGTTATTTTTTTAAAACTGGATATATATAACATTACAAAACATGATTTGGGAGCAAATTAATATTAATTAATGTTGCCTTGATTGATGAAAATAACTAGAATGCTGTAGATAAAAATGACTTTATTTGGGTAATTCAGATAAAAATATGGTTTCAAATACTCAAAAGTTCAATAGTAATGGTGAGAATAATAGATGTGATTCAAAAAAAAAAGAAAAAAGTCTAACTGCTTGTCTGGTTGGGGCTTAAGAGAAATAGGCAGTTAAAATAGAATTATTTTTAAATAGTAGTCATTTAATAAATGTTAATGGATTGAATATATTCATGAAGAACATATGATATTTAAGTCATTAGAATTTTTCTTTAGTAAATAAAGATAGATAGACCCTTCCAAAACTGAGTCTTAATGAGAGGACAGGGAAAAAGTGTGGAAGAGGTTACAAGGTATTAGTTTTATTAGTTTTGTTTTGTTTTCTTAATTTTCTTAATCAACTATTATATTATCCAGAAAATGATCATGTAGTCTATGACTTACTTCTAATTTCTTCAGAATGGACACTATTAGTCACATCTGTAGAGAGGACAGACAACAGATATACTTCCAATAACAAAGCTTCCCAATATCATTTTCCTTGTTGCAAAGGGTTATTTTTGCCTGCCCCCACCCCCCCCTCAAAAAAAATCCTGATCCACTGCTTACACATGAAGAGAATTTGATCCTCTCCTGTTTGGTGCAATGGACAATATTAACAAATGAGGACAGAAAATGTTAACAATTGCCAAGTGGCCACTAATTAGAGAAAATAGACATCTTGTTAATCAGGTATTTTGCTGGACTAGGTTAAAACTCAGCTCTGTGTGTTTGTGAGAGAGAGAAAGAGAGTGTGTGTGGAGATTCTTTATACCTAATAATGATCTAATTGATTTCTGTTTCTTCACTGAAAGGGTACACAGCTCATACTTTACCTAAAAAGGCCTCTTTAATTTCAGTCTTGTCAGTGCGCCGGATGATTTTCACCACAAAAATGACTGCCAAGGGTGTGAGAAAAGAGATCGCCTGCAAGAAATCACAAATAATCATTCAGATGAACATCAGGTTACTGTCAGAAGAGCTGATTAGCCATTAGTTCCAGCTAACTTCATTAGAAGGACCAGCTGAATGCTCTTTATTGAACTAGTGACCTCAAGCAAAATAGGCTGATTTATAGCTATAGATAAGCATTGTACAAATTTAAAAAGTTGTAGGCCTAATTGTGGGTTGTAATTGATTTGTAACTACTGGAAGCTACATTTAAAGTGGTAGTTTTTAAAGTGAAAATGAACAATCCATAATTATGACTTATCTTTGCCAGACACTCTACCAGTGATTTCCATTGTCAAAGAAATTAAGGAGCTTCAATTGTAAATATCTTCTCTCTGTGCTTCTATGTAATGGTCTGAGTCTTCAAGATCCCATTTGGAGTTTTCTTGGCAAACTTCTCCCTCTCCCTCCTTTTCCCCCCTCCCTCCCTTCCTTTCCTTCTCTTTCTCCCTGTCTTTCCCTCTCCCCCCTCTCTCTTTCAACATTGTGTGTCATTTTGTTTTTATTTTCAAATATAGCTAACTCTTCATGACTCTTTTTGGGGGTTTTCTTGGCAAAGATACTGATGAGGTTGCCATTTCCTTCTGGAGTTCACTTTACAAATGAGGAAACTGAGGCAAAAAGGTGAAATAACTTGCTCAGAGTCCCATAGCTAATAAGCATCTGAGGACAGATTAGAACTATTTCAACTCAAGTTTCCCTGACTCCAAGCCTGATGCCCTAGCAGTGGACTTTATGTCATAGTTACAATCAATAAATTCATTTATCTCTCTCCTTTTGTTAGCATAATAGGAGTAGGATTGTCTCCTCTGCTTCAGAATTAAGACCATCCCCTTTGCCTGACTTCTTCACCCCCTCCCTTATGATTATATATACACAATAGACTAGATAGATATTTATTTAGACCCTTGGAAGTCCAATTTTGTCTAAGGGCCATTAAGGGAACAGAGAGAGACAAGATTTGGACCTGAGTGTTAACAAAAAAATTCTATAGAATTAGAGAAAGAGAAGAAACTTAGCAATTTTTTAAAATTCAAAGAGTTAAAAAGTAAAGATCATTTTTAAAAAGCAGAAGGGGTAAAAAGGTGGGCAAGGAAAGGGATAGATAGATAGGTAGGTAGGTAGATAGATAGATAGATAGATAGATAGATAGATAGATAGATAGATAGATAGATCAGCAAAATAAAGTAGGCAAAAGATTGGGTTGGGATAAGGAGGAAAAGGAAAAGGAGTATCTGCGTCACAAGATGGGTTTGGAGACATAGATTACCTGAAGCAAAAGAAACTACAACTAGAGGACTGAGATTGATTAAGAAAAAAGAGGAGGCAGAGACAAGACCCAGAAAGAATACTGAGTGTATTCTTTCCTGCAATACAAATTTCAGATAACTAAATCCTATTTTCTTTAAACTTCTTTTTTAAAAATAATAACACAATAATATTTTATACAGGTGAAAACAATCAATAATCATAACCATGAAAATGTATGAATGAACTCATCCATAAATCAGCAGAGGAAGAACAATTTAGAAAGCAAAACCCAACAATTTACCATATACAGTCTATGAAATACACTAAAAGATTCACACAGAAGTAAAATGAGGGGTAGAAGTAGAATTTATTATGTGTCAACTGAATCTAAAAAAGCAGAAAAGGCAATCACAATCTCAGATAAAATTAGTTAAAAATAGACATTATCACTATAGATAAGAAGATACATATACTTAAGACATAATTAAACCATATCAATATTAAATACATATGCATCTAATGTCATAGCATTAAAATATAGAAACCAAAATTTAATGAAATGCAAAAAGAAATATATAGTAAGATAATAATAGATGACTTCAATTTAAATTTAGAGAAATCTAACAGGAAGGTAAATCAGAAAGGCCAAAAAAAGTCAGCTATTTTATTTTGAATCTCATGATCACATTGGATTCTTCCTAAGAATTAAAACTACTTCAGTATTTTATAAACTATTAACATAATTGTAAAAAAAGAAAAATAACATTACATTCATAGATGTAGAAAAGACCTTTCATAAAATAAAATATCCATTTATGATTTTAAAAAACTGAAAAAATAGAAATAAAAGGAAAATTTTAAACATAATTACAAATGTATACAAATTAAGAATCAGCATTACTTATAATGGAGAAATGTTGGAAACATTCTCAATCAGTCCAAGAATAAAGTAAAGATAAAGATGACCATTATATTCAAAATGGTGCTAAAATGCTAGTTATAGTAATAAATCAAGCAAAACAATTTAACACACTAAGCATAAGCAAAAATCAATCAATACTATATTTGCAGAAAAAAATGTTCTGCGTGGAGAACCTTAGAGAATCAGCAAAAATACAGTGGGGTGGGACAGCTAGGTGGTGCAGTGGATAGAGCACTAGCCCTGAAGTCAGGAGGACCTGAGTTCAAATTTGAACTCAGACATTTAACACTTCTTAGCTGTGTGAGCCTGGGCAAGTCACTTAACCCCAATTGCCTAAGCAAAAAAAAAAAAAAAAAAATTCAGTGGGGTAATTAATAGTTTTTTTCTAATTTTTTTGCTAACAAAACCATGAAAAATAACTAGGGAGAGAAATATCATTTAAAGTCATAACAAAATGTACTAAATTTCTTGAAATTAACATACTAGAACCTATAGAGAATTTATATAAATACAAACAGAAAATAATTTGTATAGAATCAAAGCTCAAATAATTTGAGAAGGATTTAATGTTCATATCAATACTTCACAAATATTATAAAAATTTGTATATCACACAATTGGAGCTATGCTAATCTAGAAGAATAAGAGGTCAATAATATCAAAGGATATAATTAAAAGTAATAGGAAAAGGGGTTAATGTTACCAGACTTTAAACTATACCACAAAAGCAGTAATTATCTGGTACTGAGGAAAAAACAGGTCAGAGAACAGATCAAATAAGCAAGAACCAGAAATAAATGTTCACAGAAATCTAGTGTTTAATGAGCCCAAGAATAATAACTAATATAGAAGATATTGTTATTTGAGAAATAATTCTCGGAAACTGGGAAGAAATTTGGTAAAGGATAGATTTAAGTCAGCATCTTATAACTTATCATACATTTCAAATGGATAAGCAACCTGCTAAAAATTTTAAAAGGCACAGCATAGAACAATTAAAGGAGAAAGCAAAGTTACACATCTCATAATTAAATAAGGTTGGACAATATCATAATCAGTCAACATTGAGAAACAAAAACAATTCTGGTCAAATATAATAATATTACCATGTGATCAAAGTTAAAGGCTCCATTCTTTCTGTTAATCTTCAACAAACGGTTTTAGAGGAATATACTTTATATAGAGTAGAGTAGTTTTGAGTGTTTACTCAGTTTATATATTTATTGCTCTCTGGCATCTCAAACAAAAAATAAAAACAATGAAAAGAAAATTTTACTGCACACTCATCCTCATAATTTGATCCACATTCTGCAGCAGGGTCTAAGCAGAGTCACAGTATAAATAAGACAAATCTTATGATAGGAAAGAAAGGGGACAAAAATGATAACAATAACAATAAAAACAGTAACAATACCTAGCATTTATATACTGCTTTAAGGTTTGCAAAGAGCTTTCAAATATTATATTCATCCTCACAACAACCCTGGGAAGTAAGTGCTATAATTATATCTCCATTTTGCAGATGATGAAATTAAAACTCTGAGAGACTGAGTCACTTGCCCAGGGTCATATGTATCTCAGGTTATATTTGAAGATTTTAATTCCAAGGTCCTGTGTTCTGTTCACTCTACTAGTTATCATATCAACATTTTCCTTATTCCCCCCATCTTTCCCAATGGATAAGCACATCAGGAAAGCATATAAAATGTCCACAAGAAGCAAGCACATTATTTCAGTTGTGTTTATATTTTTTATTTCTGAATATTGATTTGGATCAGTTCTAGTTTCACTCTCAATTCAAATTCACAAAGCTGTGGCCAGTTTTATATTATCTTTTCCTTAAATGCCCAACTTAACTATAAAATTGAGAGTTTTTCCAGTGAAGAAATGACATCCACACCTTCAATTATCATCTGTAGTTTAGACACAGAAACATGTTTACTTAAGAAATTTCATTTGTTCCATTCTATCCTATGGTTATTCAAGATATCCTACAACTTCATGGGAGCATCTAAGAGAAATGTATTTCATAAAGTGCAATAATGTCCTCTTATCTCAAAAACTTTTATCTCTCCAATTTCCCTTCAATATTGAATATTTTAATGTGGGAATTGTAGGAATTGAAGAACCAGATTAACTCCATCCATTCTGGGCCTCGCTTTGTTCCTTCTCTATTTAATTATATGTCTAATGCAATTTCTATCTTGTAAGAAAGCTTTATTCAAATATGAGAACTATGAGAAAACTCTATTGCATTGTGTGAACCTAGCCATGAATGGCTAAGAAGTTGAACACCTCTATTTGTTCTTAGAGACCTTTACTAAGGACCTGGATTATGCTGACCAGAAACAGTCAAATTTGAAGAATGATGCAAGGAGTTTTCTCACAATTATATATCTTAAACAACTCATATGTCTTATTTAAACACTGTCCCTGTATGATCAATCATACTGTTTAATCAAACAATTACTGTTTCCATGTTCAGAATCTTGGGAAAAGTGAGACATCTTATTCTCTGCCTTCAAGTAATTGCAACTGCGCACTCTCTTCCTTCCCAATTCTGAAAATTTACTCATCCCTTTCCCAGATTGGAAAGTCCCTAATTTCCCTCCAATTACAAATCATATTACCTAATCTTATATTCTGATATATATCCTGTTCATTGTTTTCTTTTAGTGTATAAAAATGTCTCCTCCTTTATTAATGATCCAGTTCCAACCTGAGGAGGATGGCCCCAAATTTGTTATGCAATTGGTATGCATTGCTTAATAAATTGGGATCCTCAGAAACTTGAACCTTTGTTTCCTCAATTTTTATCAGATTTTGCTTGCTATATCAATTTTACAAAAATAATTCATGACTAATGAGCCCATGTATCACTGTTTAAGTATGTTCTTTGATATTGATCTTTATTTAATAGGCATAGATTATATTTCTTATGCAAGTACATTTTCTATAATGTTTGATTGGAATCCCTAAGATAGAAATTGTGTGACATGTGTCTTATGCAAAAAAGTAGTAGACAGCTGAAAAGATGAGCTCTTCAAAATGTTTGTGCTTACAGAGCAAGGAGAGAATTTCCTCAATATTTAGGGGTGAGGTTAATTCAAATAGACTTGTGATAGAAAGTGCCATCCACAGCCAGAAAGAGAAGTAGAGAGACTGAATGTGGATCAAAGCACAGCATTTTCATCTTGTGGTGGTGTTTGTTTTTTTCCTCATGTTTTTCCCCTTTTGATCTGATTTTTCTTGTTCAGTATGAATATGGAAATACCTTTAAAAGAACAGCACTTGTTTAACTTCGATTACTTGCTGTCTTGGAGAAGAGAGAGGGAGAAAAAATTGGAATTGAAGGTTTTGCAAAGGTGAAAGTTGAAAACTATCTTTGCATGTAATTGGAAAAATAAAATACTATAAAAATTAACTATGGGTGAATAACTAAATCTGAACAATTTAACACCACATGATGTGGTCAATAAGCAAGGATCATTGCATCACAGAATATAGTCATTTACTAGATCAAGAAATGGAGAGGAAGGAAAGCAAGAGCCCAACCAAAAAAAGGAAAGAGCCAAGAGGAAACCTGCCCTGCCAGGCTCATAAGATCACATTTTTTCTTTTACATTCTTCTATTACTTCTTCTTTTATTCTTCTCTTCTCCTTTTCTTCTTCTTCCTCTTCTTCTCTTCTTCTTCTCCTTTTCTTTGTCTTCTCTTCTCCTTTTCTTCTTCTTCTCTTCTTCTCCTCTTCTCTTCTTCTTCTCTTCTCCTTTTCTTCTCCTTTTCTTCTTCTTCTCCTTTTCTTTTTCTTTTAGTCCACATTCTTCATTTTCCAGATGAATAAACTGAGACCGATCAGGGCTAATTGACTTTTGTAGAGACCCAGAAATTATATGCATTAGAATCAGAATTTGAACCCATGTCCTCTAATTCTAAACTAAGTACTGTTTCTACCACCCCACTATGCTTTCCTATGTCTTTAAGACAAAGTGAGAATTGTAAAATGACTGATTGTCCCTCATCCCAAAATCAACATTCTCCTCTTTCCAGTATGTATATATTTCAATGGATGGCATTCTTAAATTTTCTTTCTGCTTAGTTCACTGAGGAATTGGAGAAATTGCATTTAAATCTCTTCATAATGTATTTTACATTTTCTTTATTCTCTTACTCATGAATTGAATGTCAATGAAATATTGTACCTTGAAAAAATATATATACATATATATATATATATATATATATATATATCTTTCCATGATCTGCCAATAAGGTGTTAGGACTGAATTTGTAAGAAGTTTGCAGAGTTTCTAAGATGAAAACTCAAACAGATTATAGTCCACTCAAATTCAAATTGGGTTATAGGTTCGGAGCTGAAATGAACTTTAGATGCCACATGAACAAATTATTTTTCTTTTATACAAGGGGAAATTGATGAAATGATTAATCTAAGGTCATTTTACAAGTAGTAGCAGAATGGGGATTCAAATCCAGGTCCTCTCTCACTGTGGTGTTCTTTCCATCATACTCTAATACAATATTACAATAATACAATACAATAATACAATACAATACAATTCAATAATCCAAGGAAATTCCAGAGTGAATGCAAAGTGGATTACATCTGTAGGGTCTCAAGTTCCCTGAGGAAGTAATGGGTATCAATAATCATATTGTCATGGGTCTGTCCATATATGCCATCTATCTCTAACATCACCATTTTTGACCAGGTCCAGCCTATAGTTCTGATAGAATACTGCAAGCAACCTTGCAATTGATAGTTCCTTCCAAATAAGTGGCCCACATTGTACTTCAGCAGGGATGATGTGCTTCAGGAATACAGAAGTAATTTTCACAATTTGAATATGATCAGGAAAAAAAAGTGAATAGGTCTTTAAGGATGTAGTTAGGTACCCCACCACTTCTTCCTCTTCCTTCTCCTCCTTCTCCTCTTACTCTTCCTGCTCCTCTCTTCTCCTTTTTCTCCTCCCTTTCTTCCTTCTCTTCCTCTTCCTTCCCTTCCACCTCCTTTTCCTCTTTTTCCTCTCCCTTCTCTTTTCCCTTTCTCCTCTTCTCCTCCTCCTCATCATCCTCTTTCCCCTTCTCCCTGTATTTCTCTTCTTCTCCCCACTCCTTTTCCTCATCCTCCTCTTCTTCTCTTCTTCTTCCTCCTATTCCTCTTCCTTATCTTCTTCCTCCCCCTTCTCCTCTTCCTCTTCCTCCTCCTCCTTTTCTTCTCTTCTTCTTCCTCCTATTCTTCTTCCTTCTCTTCTTCCTCCCACTTCTCCTCTTCCTCCTCCTCCTTTTTCTTTTCCTCTTCTCTTCTTTTATTCTTCTCTTCTCCTTTTCTTCTTCCTCTTCTTCTCTTCTTCTTCTCCTTTTCTTTGTCTTCTCTTCTCCTTTTCTTCTTCTCTTCTTCTTCTCTTCTCTTCTTCTTCTCTTCTCCTTTTCTTCTTCTTTTCTTCTTCTCTTTTTCTTCTTCTCTTCTTCTCCTTTTCTTCTTCTTTTCTTCTTTTCTTCTCTTCTCCTTTTCTTCTTCTTCTCTTCTTCCCTTCTTCTCCTTTTCTTTTTCTCTTCTTCTCTTCTTCTTTTCCTTTACTTCTTTTCTTCTCCTTTTCTTCTTCTCTTCTCCTTCTCTTCTTCTTCTCCTTTTCTTTTTCTTTTCCTTTTCTTCTTCTTATTCTCCTTCTATTCTCCTCCTTCTCCTTTTCTTCTTCTTATTCTCCTTCTTCTCCTTCTTCTTCTTCTTCTTTTTCTTCTTCTTCTTCTTCTAACATGCAGTTATAAGAAGACACATAAAAATGAACAGCTATCTTACTAGTAGTTTTGTTATATAGAAGCAAATTACAATCTTTCTTCCCTTTAATAGATGGCAGTTATTCATCAAGAGTCAATTCTATTTCCTAATATTACCTACTATTTACTTATTTAAAGTGATGGTCTTGGAGGCAGCTAGATGGCTCAGTGGATACAGCACCAGCTCTGAAGTCAGGAGGACCTGAGCTTAAATCCGAACTCAGATACTTCTCCTACCTGTGTGACCCTGGGCAAAACACTTAATCCCAATTGCCTCCCCTACACATACATACCAATAATAATAATAATAATTAATTAGCTGGTGTGAGGGTCTTAGAGTCAAAAAGGCCTAAGTTCAAATTCTGCTTTAGGTAATTACTAATTGTATGGCCATAGATAATGCATTTAACCTCTTTTTCTCCTAGTTTCCCCAACTTTAAAAAATGGGGATAATAATAGAGCCTACCTCCCTAGATTGTTGGAAAGAGAAAATATTTGTAAAGTGTTTTGCAAGCATTAAGGTACTTATATAAATGTTATTGAGGTTAATAGTGTAGATCTTGTATTGGAGTATTTAAATACAAGAATCATTCCCCTCCCTCTCTCCCCCAGGAAAATTCCTGTAAGCTCCTTGAGGGCAGAAACTGATTTGGAATTATTTTTGTTTTGTGCTTTCACCTAAGCACAGTGAGTTTTCACAATATGAGATACCATTAGGTATCAAATGATTTTTTTTCAGTATGTCTGACTCTTCATAATCCTATTTGGGGTTTTCTTGGCAAAAACATTAGAATGGTTTGCTATTTCTTTCTCCAGCTCATTTTATTGATTAGGAAACTGAGGCAAACAGGGTTAAGTGACTTGCTCAGGGTCACACAGCTGGTGAGTGTCTGATGCCAAATTTGAACTCAGGAGGATAAGTCCTCCTGACTTCAGACCCAGTGTTCTGTGCACTACTCCTAATAGCACTTTTTGTTTAACAGTTTGCTCACTAATAAAATGAGGATAAAGTCTGACCTAATTTTTAAGGCTGTTGTGAGGGTCAAACAAGATAACAAATGTACACTACTTTCAAAATTTTAAAGCATTTTATAAACAGTTTTTAGCTAATAACAAAAAATCAGCAGGCAGTGTCTTGTTCTTTGTAAAGAGATGTTAGTTCTTTGAAATTCCTGTTCTAAGTGTTCATATCCAATCCCTTTAATAATTTGAATGAGCATTTGCCAGGAATTGAATTCCAGCTCTATGACCTAGAGTTTGTATAATTTATTCTCTTGCCATTTTTGAAAGTCAGGACAATATGAGACATTCTGAATTGGAATCCTTTCCTACTTCTCCAATTCTCCAATCTTTCAGAAATTATTGATCCTGGCTTAACAACTACAGCTGCCAGGTCTCTGAGTACCTGAAGATGTAATCTGTTCACTTGATTTCATCAAGGATAATAAGATCATAGATTTGGAGCTAGGAAATACCTGGAAAATGACCTTGCTATTTTACAGACGATACAACTGAAGGAGCATTGACTTGACAAAGATCACAAAGGTGGCAAATAGCAGAGCCAGGTTCAAAATAGATCATCTGACTCCAGACCCAGCTCTTTCTACTTTTCTATACGTACAGGACCTAGAGTCAGGCTTCCTGAGTTTCTAACACCATTCTAACTCTACTGTATGATCAGGACCAACTCACATGACCTTTCTAAATCTCTGTTTACCTGTAACATTGGGATGATGATATTTACATTACCTTTCTTAAATAAGGTACCTAAATGATACACTAGGTATAATTCTGGCCTGCAATCAGGAAGATTTGAGTTCAACTGCCTATTCCTGGGCAAGTGATCTCTGGCAAGTCACTTAACTTCTGCCTGCCTCAGCTTCCCCATCTGTAAAGTGAGGGTAAATAATAACCCCAATCTACCAGAATTGTTGTGAAGATCAAAAGAAGTCGTATTTATAAGTTGCTTGGCATGGTGCCTGGAATATAATCTACAATTAATAAATGCTTAACTTCCTTCAAAGGATTGTAATGGAAAATGTTGAATAAAATTTAATAAGCATTTATTAAGTACAAGACACTTTGCAAGGTACTGGGGATATAAAATAAAAAATAAATAGAGGCTGCCCTCAAACTTCCATTCTACTGAGAGGTTAAAATATGCTCTGCAAGGAGGTCATTTGAGGAGGAAGGAAAGGGTTAAACAAATCTTACAATATCATATAAATGTTAGCTATCACTATCATTATTTATGTATTTGCAAACATACATTGATGTACCTTCTAAATTGGAAGTAGGGATCATATCTAATTCTTTTGTGTATCTTCAGCATCTCTTCACTGAAGGCATTCCCATAAATATTTGACTTGCCACATAGATTTAAACTGCTACCTTCCCTTGTTGCCATTAAAATGCTTCCTCATCCATTTTTTAGCATAAACAGTGATACATTGCAATCTCTTGGTCTTGGCTGGAAGCACCCTCAAACTCAAAAAGCCCTCAGGCTCTTTCCCATCTTGTTCTCTTGCCCTTCAGTTTTGCCAGCAGAGGAATTCATTGAAACTCTGAACAATATGCCATATGTCCCAATGATGTAAATGTCTACTTACAAGGATTCTTTCTCTTCCTCTTTCTTTCAAATGCCATTTGTACAACCTGGTACTTATTTCTCAACATGATACAGTTATATCCACATATATCAATTTCACATAAGAATAGCAAATGATAGTCATTTTCATAAGTCCTTTTTTAGCAAGTATTTTGCCATTAAAATGTCTGGGATAAAAACTGAAGTGAAGAAGGGGAAGAGAAGAGAGATGTGGTAAACTTTAGTTATTCAGATTAATGTGGGGTAAAGGGACTGGTGCTCAGAAAAGAACTTAAATAGATATGAATACTGATTAATTCTTCCATTTAATTTCAACACACTATTTAATTAAATATCATGTATACCTCTTCAATTGTTCTGCAAGTGAGAATTCTGGATTATTGCTACTAATTGTTCAAGTCCAACAAGAAATAAGGAGAGAGAAGAAATCATTGTGGGGATAACTTATTTCCCTAAAAATTAGGATGATGATAGTAAGGAAAAATATATTTTGAACTAGAAAATGGGAATAAAAATGAGAGAGAGAATGAGAGACAGAGACAGAGAGAGAAGGAGGGAGGCAGGGAAGAAGGAAGGGAAGGAAGGAGGGAAGGAAAGAAGAAAGAAGGAAGAAAAAGAAAAAGGGAGAGAAACAGAGAATTATTTAATGAAAGTATATTATACACACACACAAAATCACTTAGGATATATATTAATTAATAGTACAATTTTTATCCTAATGTTTACATTAGTATAATGTAAATGGCTAATGTTTACAATAGGGGAAAAATTACACAATAAATTATTTTCCCAAAATAGCTGCAATACACAAAAAGATCATGTAAACTATTATGTGTCTTAGTTTTCCCTTCATTAGTAACAAGCTTATATATGGAAATGGAACCAATGAAGTTGATTTAGTATAAAATAAGGAACACCTACCACATGGTGAATTGTTTAGTATAACAGGTCAATTAGTTAAATCCATTCAACTGCCAATTATTCTCCAGTAAAGGTCATATCTGCAAATTTAATTTGGATTTCTGAGCCACAACTTAAAACATGGGGATGACAGTCTCTTGGCAAGATCACCAAATAATTATGGCAAGAATATCTTTTCTGGTATCTAATGAATTAAATCAATACGTTTTAAGCTAAAAAGGGCAGAGGATGAAAAAGACTTTGTTGTCATTGAGTCATTTCAATCATGCCCTATTGTCTTGACCCCATTTGCAGTTTTCTTGGCAAAAATACTAGAATAGTTTACCATTTCCTTCTCCAGTTCATTTTACATATGAGGAACTGAGGGAAACAGGGTTAAATTACCTAGGGTCACTAGTAAACTAGTAGCTAGTAAGTATCTTAGGTTAGATTTTAATTCAGGTTCTCCTGACTCCAGGTCTGGGGTGTGTGTGTGTGTGTGTGTGTGTGTGTGTGTGTGTGTGTATGTGTGTATACACATATATGTATTCATATTCCAATTAGATAACATATAGAAAAGCTACAAGGAAGGGAGAAGAAAAACCCATAAACTCATATGAAACACATTTAAGGTCAAAGGCAAAAAAATTCTCTAGTCTCCTGCCTATCCACAAAATGCTGAAAGTTTAGACAACAAATAAATGAAACCCAGAAAGTCTTAAAACAAAGAGGAAAATTTGAACTCAAAGATACCTCTGAGTTCTGGTGAAATGGAACCCAGAAAGAGCCTGTGGTTTTGGATGAACATACTATATTTAAAAAAAAAAAGAATGGGTAAATGTAGAGGAGGAGAGAGCACTGCAAACTAAGAAAACATATGCATATGAAGAAATCCAGGAACCAGAGACAGGAAATATTTGGAGAAAAGGAGAAAAAGAAAGTGATTTTGTCATTGGAAATCTAAACTACAGATCACCTAAGCATAAATAGGAAATAGATGAGAGGTTTGAGAAATAAATTACAAGCATGGCATAGTGGCTTAATAGAGTAATGGTAGGAAACTTCAATTATCTATCTAGACATCAGCTAGGATTCTTTCTCTTCCAAAAGCAGAGTAATTAGGAATTCCTCCATTTGCCCTGAGATAATTTCATCCTTCAAAAAGGGGACAATATGGAGACAATCTTTTGTTGCTGATTCTCACAAACTGGAAGGAATTGGTTGCTGAGGTGAAAAATGAGAGGAATTTTTGGAATGAAAGAGTGTGTCATGTTCTTGTAAAAACATTATCAGATACTATAAGTAAATTAGAGGAATGTAATATACTTTACCTCTCAGACCTATGGAGATGGAATAAATTTATGTCCAAAGAAGAACTGGAACTCTTAATTGAAAACCAGATAGATAACTTTGACTATATTAAGTTAAAAAGTTTTTGTACAAACAAAATCAATGCAGACAAGATTAGGAGGGAAGCAATAAATTGGGAAATCATCTTTACATTTAAGGGTTCTGATAAAGGTCTCATCTCTAAAATGTATAGAGAATTGTCTCATATTTATAAAAATTCAAGCCATTCTCCAATCAATAAATGGTCAAAGGATATGAACAGACAATTTTCAGAGGATGAAATTAAAACTATTTATAGTCATATGAAAAGGTGCTCCAAATCACTATTGATCAGAGAAATGCAAATCAAGACAACCCTGAGATATCACTTCACACCAGTCAGATTGGCTAAAATGACAGGAAAAGTTAATGATGAATGTTGGAGGGGATGTGGGAGGGCTGGGACACTGATACATTGTTGGTGGAGCTGTGAACGGATACAGCCATTCTGGAGAACAATTTGGAGCTATGCTCAAAAAGTTATCAAACTGTGCATACCCTTTGACCCAGCAGCATTTCTATTGGGCTTATATCCCAAAGAAATCATAAAGGAAGGAAAAGGCCCCACATGTGCAAGAATGTTTGTGGCAGCCCTTTTTGTAGTGGCTAGAAACTGGAAATTGAATAGATGCCCTTCAATTGGAGAATGGCTGAATAAATTATGGTATATGAATATTATAGAATATTATTGTTCTGTAAGAAATGACCAGCAAGATGATTTCAGAGAGACCTGGAGAGACTTACATGAACTGATGCTGAGTGAAATGAGCAGAACCAGGAGATCATTATACACGGCAACAACAGTACTATATGACGATCAATTCTGATGGACATGGCTCTCTTCAACAATGAAATGTTTCAAACCACCTCCAATTGTTCACTGAAGAAAGCCATATACACCCAGAGAGAGGGATGTGAAATGTGGACCACAACATAACATTCTCATGCTCCTTGATTGATGTTTGCTTACATTGTGTTTCCTTTATCTGATATATCGTTTGTGTAGATAAGATTTTTCTTGCACAACAATGATAAGTTTGGAAATATGTATACATATATTCGATTTGCCAATATTTTAACATAATTAACATGTAGTGGATATCCTGCCATCTAGGGAAGGGGTGGGGAAGTTGGGGGGAAAAATTTGTAACGGAAAGCTATGTAAGGGTTATTGTTGAAGAATTACCCACACATATGTTATGCAAATAAAATAAAATTAAAAAAAAAGATTTTTCTTGCACAACAATGACAAGTTTGGAAATATGTAAAAAAAAAACATTATCAGAATTTTTAAAAGTCAGAAAAAATTGAGATTGGCAAGGATATTTAAAGTTGAAAAGGAGATTTTTTTAAAACCCATAATGGAGAAAAGGAGAATTGAGAGAATAGAACATTTACTTGAATGGAAGGGAAGAGTGAGGATAAAACAATGATCTCTATCAATAAATAGAAGGCAGAGATGCTCAGTCTTTATATTCTTTCTGCTTTCTCTGTCAAGAATGACCTTTGCATTGGAAATAGCATGATAAATATTCTCAGGAGTGGATTCCCAAGATCAGTAAGAAGATAAGAGAGCACCTAATTGCAATTTATGAATTCAAGTCACCCGGTTCAGATGAATTATATCTTTAGACATTGACAACTTCTGCAATGCGATTTGAAAGATCATGGAAAATAGAAGTGCCGACAGACTAAAGAAGAATAGAGGTGTCCCAATTTCCAAAAAATGAAAAGAAAAAAGTTTGCAAACTATAAGCCAGCGACTTTGACTTCAATTCTTTCAAAAATTTAAGTTGAATCTAAGAAGATAAAACTCACTGGAGATAAACGTAAAACAACAATAACAAAAACTTTACACTTAATACAACAATTTCACAAATATAAGATGGGAAGTATGTGGCCAGATATCAGTTGTATTGAAAAACAATGCAGTGGTTAAATGGACCGTGATAAATATGAGTCTAAAATGTGATACATCAGCTGACAGAGCTAATACAAGCTTGGGCTGTGAAAGAGACACATAATTTCCAGGAACAGAGAAGCAGCATTCCCATTGAACTCTGCCTTCATCAGACCTTAACTAATATACCATGTTCAATTTCTTAATGCTTTTATTTAAAAACGACATTTAGAAGGATTCTGGAGAGTATCCAGAACAGGAAAACCAGGATGATGAAAAATGAGGGCAAGTTTAGCCTGGAGAAAACTAGAATTAGGGATAATTCATAATAATCGTCTTCATATTTGAAGGGCTCTCATGTGAAGGAGAGATTATACTTGTTCTGTTTGATTCTCAGGAGAAGAATTAGGAGCAATGACTGAAAGTTACAATGAGATGCAAGGGAAAACTCCCTAACAATGAGCACTGACCCAAACAGGAACATGCAAATTCCAGAGGTGAATGAATTCTCTCTCCTTGAAAGTTTTCTAATGAACCACTTGTTCATTATGTTCCAATGGAGTTACCTTCCAGTTAGGGGTAGGATTGGGAAGCCACTGAGAGGTTTTCCACCCCTGAAATTCTGTGAGTTAAGTGTTCACATGTGGTAAAAAAGACAAAGTGGGTACTCATACCTAAAGGAATTGTGTATTTGCCTTTTTGAAGCAGAACAAAAGAGAGGATTGGAAACATAAAGCAATAAATTTCCATTTCAAGGAAGCCTATATAATGAATATTACACTTTTTGTTTGAAGCTGTCCATTTTTTCTTTGCTTTCTTGTAGGTTTTGTTTTGTTCTCTGCTTTATTTTCCTTCTACCCCACTCCCAAAAGACAACAATTAAGTACAGATATAGATAGATAAATAGATAGAGATATATACAGAGATAGAGTCTGGCTCTGCATACAAGTAAATGTAAATAGCAATTGTTATTGTTTTGAGCAGATCTGAGGATCTTGTTTGTTTTTAACTTGGCAAAAAAAGGCATTCTTTGCCTTATTTTTTCTCAACTACCCTTAAGCATGGGCGGTAGTTTAAGTCAAATTGAGACTTGTTAAAAAGCTTAGCTTAAAAAGGACAAAATCTCCCATTGCATCCATAGCCATTTCCAGGTGTCCTGATTTATATCTGTTCACCAGACTCAGATGGTTCCTTTCCTTCTTTCCTCCGTCCCTCCTTCCTTCCCTTCCACCCTCAAATACAATTCACTTGCATTTAATCACTTCTTCAATGGCATGGTTATCTATGAAAATGAAGGATAAACAATAACCACCATGTGTGTATGTATATATGTATATATGTGTGTATACATCTGCATGTGTGTATGTATATATATGTGCATGTGTGTAAAACACACATATATTTACATATATACATAGATCTCTATAATCTCTATAATTACATATACACATAGATCTATACACACATAATATACATCCGTATACAGTTATGTAAGACCTTAGTATGCTTGTTTCTTCTATGTATTTCTGAAAGTGGGTAACATCTTCCTTCATAAGTCCAAGTCTTTCTGTATTTTTCTAACTCTATCAACTCATCATCATCTATATCACAGCAATATACCAATCTTACACTGTCTAATTATTTTAAATGATTTAAAACAATATTGATGAATATGGCTGATATAGTTTCCCTATTTTTTCTTTCGATTATATCTAATTTTAACTTTTAGATCATGATTGCTATTCCTGTTTTTTTATAATAAACTTGACTCCTGATCTTTACTTGTATTTGTATTTCTCTGATTTTTATATTTCCAGAAAGCAACATATTGTTGGATTCAAATTTTTAGTTGACTGTCCCATTTTATGGGTGAATTCATTCAATTCACATTCTAAGTTATACTTGCTTATTTTCATCCTTCCTATTTTCCTCACTATTCTCACAGAAATTTCTAATTTGTTTTCAGTTTCCACTTTATAGGCAAATTCATCACATTCACATTCTAGGCTATAATTATTTGCTATAAAATTTTCTCCTTCCTATTTTCTTTCATTATCTTTCTCACCCTATTCCTATCCCTTCTCACTCTTCAACTTCTACCCAGTACCTTACCCTCCCTTCTTTAGTCTATCGATCCATTCAATCCTCCCTTATTCTCCAACCCTATTCTTTTTGCCGTCTTGTTTCTTTATGAATTTAGAAGACTTTTATAACATTTACACACACACACGTGTGTGTGCATATATATGTAGTTCCTTATGTAACTATATATATGCATATATATGTAGTTCCTTGTGTGACTACATATATGCATACATATATATGTGTGTGTATATATACATACATATATATGTGTGTGTATATATATACATATATATGTGTCTATACACATATATATATATATATGTATATATATATATGTGTATTTTCTTTGGTAACCCATTTCAGATGAGAATAAGCTTTCAGAACAACATGCCCACTCCCTAACAAACTTCTTCTGTATCAGTTTTTCCCTTTTTTGCCTCATTTATTAGAGATAATTGCTCCTTTTTATCTCTCCCACACAATCTCATTTCACTGTTTTAGAAACACCCCACCATACTCAACAGCCCATGACTTTCTTTCAAACTACCCAAATAAAAATGACAATAACTGGAAATAATTTCATATATAAGAAGTAAAGGATTTGACCTTATTGAGTCCCTTATAAATTGGTCTTTAATATTTATATTTCTCCTGCATGTTATATATCAAGTTTTCCCTTAAGTTCTGCTGTTTTTCTCACAAAACCTTCCAGTTTGTTAAATGTCTTCTTTTGTTTTTTTTGTTTTTTCATTCAAGATTATACTTAACTTTGCTGGTTAAGTTACCCTTGATCTTTTGCTCCTATGAAAGTTTCCAAAGTTTCTTAATGATCTTTTGATTGGCAGCTCTTTTCCAGGTTTTCATCCTTCTTGATGTCTGCTATATTTAACACTAATGATCCCCTTGCTTCCTATACCATACTATTCTCTGTTTTCCTATTTTTCTTCTACCTGCCATCTTTGCCATCATCACCCATAACTCTCTCCTAGATGGTGCATGTTCCCAAAAAGGCCTGTTTTAGATTCCCTTCTTTCTCTATACCCATGTTATCTCCTTCAGATGACCAGCCCTAGTCTCTGACTTGAGATTTAGTCCAATATCAGAATACCTGACACATCATAGGTGCTGAATATATGCTAGTTGACTGAATGAATGACACCATCAACTTCCTACTAGACATTTCAAACTGTATATCCCACAGATACCTGAAATTCAAAACAAACAAAACAATTCATCATCTTGACCTCTGAACCTCAGCCTCTGAAAAAATATCCTGTCCGTATTTAAGGTACCACCATTCTTACTTTCTCCCAAGTTCTCAATCTTGCCATTTTCCTTGACTTTCCTTGGCTCCACATCACACATCCAAACCAATTGCCAAATCTTGCCATTCCTATATTTCTTCTCCTCTGCCTCATTTCATCTCTCCTCCCGCAAGATTTGGCTCAGCACTGTCTTCTACATGAAGCTTCTCCTGATCTCAGTTATTAATACTCCATAACTCCCTTGAAATCATTTTCTCTGTAGAGAGATATTTTTTGTTTCTTCCCACAAGGATGTCAGCTCCTAAGGAGTAAACATTAGTTCCTTCTTTATATGTTTGTGCCCTAGAGCTAATCCCATCTTCTGCTTGATTTTTAATACCTTTCATAATCTGCAATCATCCTATTTTTCTGCTTTATTACACCTTACTCCCCTCCACCTACTCTTGATACAGCAACGCTACATTTCATTTATTTTCCCCGAACAAGACAATTCCATCTCCTAACTTCAGTATTTTCACTGCTTTTCTGCCTCATCTCCACCTCCTCGTTTCCCTGGATTGCTTAAATGCCCAATCTTATATAAAAATCTTTTACAATTCCCCTGTTACTAATAACTTCTGTCTGAGATAATCCTCAGTTTAGTGTATATATATATATAAATATATATACACACACACACACATCTTGTTTATGCATAGGTGCTTGCATGATCCATGAGACTGTGCGGGACTGTTTTCCCTATCTTTCTATTTACATATACATATATATATACATATATAATATGTACTGTTTAATGAATTACCATATTAGTGCACTGGATGGCAATTGCATGGGCAGCTAGACTCACTCATGTGGCAGGAAGCAGTGTAATATTATTACTACACATAGGTTGTATAATCCATCACAAATAAACACACACACATACACACATTAAGAACCTGAGTCACAGAGAGTTATCTGGGAGCACTGATGTCCATACAGCTAAGTGTGCATCAGAGGCAGCTACTGAACTCAGGTATTCTTATTCCAAGATTAGTCCTGTATTCAATATGTCCTATTGCTTCTCATCATAATAAGAAAAAAATTAATTACATTATGATTCTACTTTTAATTATTCTGTGCTTTGCATTGCATGATTTCATTCTATTTTAAGTGGTAGAAGAAAAAAAAATACTTATCCGGTCACTTCATTCTTTTCCTGAAAAAAAAAAAATATATCAGCTGTCTCTTCAGATCCTCTGGGACATAGTAATGATGCCTTTGTGCATCCTCATTGGGTAAACAAGAGCAGAAAAATAGAAGCTCTACGTAACTTTTGCCCTTGGTTATGAATGAGGGCCCAGGGTTACCACGGAGTCCGGATGAGAAGGCCACAGGTGCAGAGTAAACAGCTTCCTTACTAATTAACAAATTTGATTTGTGCAATGACCTATGTAAGCAACTAAGCCTGACTCTAGGAGGAGTTCATTGACTAAACAAGTGAAAATAGTAGAAACACAAATTTGGGACATTTTCTACAAGTAGAAAGTGGGTCATTCCTCCAAAATACTGATTTGCTATATTCTACTACCTGGACTATTTTGGAATTACCCTGACATTCAGTGATGTTATAGGGAAAGGGGAATAAAAGGAAGGAAAGGAGGATAATTCCCTTTGTGAATATTTACTCATTATTTGCTGCAGATGCAAAGTATGTATAAATGCTAAACAGGGGGATTTTCCTCTGGGGTGAGGGACAAACAGGACCACTAAGAATTCCTAGTTAGTTTTAAGTATTCCATCAAAAGGTGTGTTATAGAGCATGAACGAGGCAGAGCCAAGATGGCGGAGTGAAAACGTGACTCTCTGCGTCCTCCTCCAATCTTCTCTCAAATCAACAATAAAATAAGCCTCTGAACTGATCTTCAAGTCAACAAATCCAGAAATATTTGGACACTGCTTGCTGATATCTCTGAAGAACTTCACATCAGGTTTGTCTAACTCAGACAGAGGGATAAACTGTGGACACATTGTAGGCTGGAAGTGAGGGTGGGACTCAGCTCACTGTGACAGAAACTCTAAACTCCAAATTCCAAACACCTGGAGTTTATTTGAGGCACTCGGGATACTCTGTCCTCATTGGGGGCAGGTGTTCTGGCACACTTGCCTTGTTTAAGGAGTAATTTGGACTTAGTCCTAGCCCCCACAGGCCCAACACCTTAAGTTAATTCACCTAAGTGCCCAAGGGCAAAGCACTTCAGCGGCCATTTTTCCAAGCCTTAAAGAGACATCCATGCTGTCTAAAAAAAATGAAGAAGCAAAAG
>JAJPUD010005383.1:0-41206 GCA_023553655.1 Myrmecobius fasciatus
AAAGGAGGGAGTCTTATCCCCCTAGAAATTGCCTAAGGTACCCATAAGAATCTTTCTCTCTTGACTATGGAAAGCTTCCTTCTTCCCTATACAACCCAGACTCGCTCCCTGCACAAAACTTCCAGGAATCAGACCCTTATCCCAGCAGGAAGTATCCCAGCATGTTGCTTTCCTGGGATGAGGGAAATGGGGTCCAGGGAAATCAGAAGTAGTCTGAGGTGACTTCAGTAAAAATAGAAAACAGATCTGCCTCCATGTGCATGTTTAAACTGGGAATTAATCAGTCCCTGCGTCCCTGTGCCTGCGGAAGCACAGTTATATAGGTCCCCATTGGGAAACAATGTTCTTTACACACTAACACCCTATAAATTACTATTCCTTTTCATCATATCAGAGGAGTTCAAGTTAAAATGACATTTGGAGTGAAAAATGCCCCTTAAGTTGCTCCGGGGTAAGGGGCTGTTGCTAGGCAAAGGAAAAGGGGGTCTTTTCATTGATACAACGTGGGACTGGATTTCAGCCAGTCCCAATTGTGCTTACCTTGCACTGTTTCCTTATTCATCCAGGGGACAGGAGGGAGTAAAATTCCTAGAAGGAACTTTTCTATCCCTTTATGGGTGGTTGGCAGATCAGAGGGATAGACACAAACAATAGTAATATGTTGATTCATGATGATTTATTCTCCCTGGTTTTCAAGATCATTCCATCATCTCAAATGCCAGTAAAGAAGCAGAAGAAGCCCTCATTACGGCAACCCACTCCCTTTGGCTGTATTTACCAGGACAACTTTGCTTGGGAAAAGCTGTGCCCATCAAAAAGGAGTATGTTTTTGGAGGCAATTAAAGCAAAAAGACCAGTTGAAAATAAAACACTCTTTTAGGACAGATATTGGAAATCCCTGCAAAAAACAGGTTTTTATTTTTAAATGAGTGTGTATGTGCGCGTGTGTTCTTCAAGGTAAATGAGTGTTAGTGCAGACAGATACGTTATTACTTTGTGCCCCCCAGTGAATATTACTCCAACAGGCTATACACAATTGATATAGATATGAGCACAGTGTTGTGGTTGGGGTTGATTTATAGGAAGGTGTAGGTGTTTGATGGGCTTGTAAAATTCCCTATCATGTGACAACTCGGGCTGGAAATTGGGTGATATTTGGAACTGCTAAGATTGTGAGCCCGCTGGGCAAGGATCAGCAGCTGTATTCCACAGCACCTAGCACATTATTGACACTCAGTAAAGACTGTTTATTATCATTATTTTACTACTGTTAGCCAGAATGATTCTGCCTCTAGTATTGAAGATATTGTGGGAACTAAGGGAAGATGCACAAATAAATAGCATTCTGCAAATGTGATTCCTTTTTGCTTATTAGTTATGCTATCTACATCCACAGTACCCTCTTAACACTCTTCTGTATTCTCCCATTTTTGGTGGAACACAGGGAATTCCAAAAAACAGCATATCTCTGCTTTGTCCCTCTGTGCCTTTTTTTTTCCTGGTTTTCTTTTTGATTCTGCATGGAGAATTAGCTTAGGCCTTTATTTGGTGTATACTGAAGCATATCCAAGTTTTACACATAGTGGTGGTTTAACAATCAGCTGGAACCTATAAATGGAAGGGAGTTGGACCTGTGATTATAATGGATTATGCTGGAATTTAGGGATTCTCTGCCATACAGTAGTGAGTGGTGGTTATATTTTCAATAAACAGAAAAAGTGTCCTGAGACTTTGTAATCTTAGGAATTTTGCTTTCAGATTTAATTTTTTAATAAGAATTTAAAATGAAAAAGTTTCTTTAATATGAAGAATTAAAATTCTCTCTCTCTCTCTCTCTCTCTCTCTCTCTCTCTCTCTCTCTCTCTCTCTCTCTCTCTCTCTCTCTCTCTCTCTCTCTCTCTCCCTTACCTTTCCTTCCTATATTTCCCGCCTTCCCTCTCCCTCTCTTTATCTACTTTCTGTCTCCCCCCCTTTTTTTTATCTCTTGCTTCCTCTCTCTTCTGTAAATGCAGGACTATATCCTATTTCTCTTTGACATTGAATTGAATTCTTGAGAACAAGAATACTTAAAGAGTCTACTGCTTTTTTTCCTTTCTTTTTCTTTTCTGGGCAATAGTCCCTTAATGCCCCTAACTGTTTACTATAGAAAAGCTAATTTCACTTCTGCCAATAAAGTTCTGAACAAGTTTGATTTTTTTCTGATGAAAATTAATATTTTCACTGTTTGCCCCTGCCCTTCCCCTTGCTAAGATACAGTAGAAGCTTATATCCATGGACTCAGCTCATGATCAGACCTTATTTGTCCACAGTAAGGCAAGCTCACAATTCCAGGTGGTCTGACCTTTCCATGATATTATACTGCTGATAAGCTTAACCTATGTATTTTGAATGCCTTATATTTAGCTGGAGAAATGTTTTGAAGACAGATTTTTTTATAGACATATAAAGTGCATTGAGCTTCAAAATACCACCTCTTGCTTGGTTTTCACTTGTTTTGTACACTAGTTTCTTAGGTGCTAGAATAATTTTTGACTCAAATTCTTAAGATGAATAGCAAATAAAAGCAATACCCAGAAAATCTTCACTGTTGTTTATTTTATCAGTTGAGTTCTATGTTGCATTTAAATATTTTACCAAAAATAAAATTAAAAAATATTACAAAAAACTTAAATTGAAAATGTCTTGGTTCTAGTAGGTCTAAAAATCAAATAATGGCATAAAATAATGAGTATTCCCTTTTATTTATGGTCTGTTTTTTTTCTTGAATAAAAGTCATTATTATTGAAAGGACTAGGCTCACACACAAACTGAACAATGGCTAATAAATATATTTCATCTTTCTAGTTGCTGAATAAAGAATAAACCAAGACCCATTAGTTCATGTCAAGAATAAACATGCTGCTCTTATAATCAGAATAGTAATAATAATTTAGTCAGATAATTTGGGGAAAGGAATGCTAAAGAGGTAGGACTATCCAACATGGAGTATCCTGGTTTTCTGAAGTGTTTATTCTTTGATTTGTTGGCAAAATTGGCCTGGGCAAATATGTGAAATCCCTATGGCACCTCTTCCCCTCTCTTATTTATGTATTCCTTTCACCTGTGTAACTTCTCTACTTAATAGCACCAGTATAATTTATCAAAACTTACTCTTAAGGAAAAAAATCTATTAGTCAAGTACATGTTAGCATGAATTAAAATTAATAATGCTATCTCCCTAAGGGTTATTTGTCTCTAATTTATCTCTTATCTCTAATTGTGTAATAATAGATTTTGTTCCATACTAAATGAATTTCAGGGACCTGTGAATAGGTGAGAGAGAGATTTGGGAAGGTTGTGTCCAAATTCTCCAATAATTTTATCATATAGATACCAGTTTACTCTGAATAACTGTCAGAATTCTCTGTCAGAATTCTTGGTTCCTCTTAGCTGAAATAATGGCTGGAATGTTACTAGAATGATTATACTTAAATTAAAAAAACACTATACTGTGTTAGGAGAATCAAGTTTAATCTTTTCTATTAATTATCTGGGAGAAGCATAGACAATTCTACAATACAAACATAGTGTTAAGATGATGATGATGATGAGGATGATGATGGCTAACATTTATATAACACCTGCTGTGTTCTAGGCACACACCAATCCTGTGAGGTAGGTGCTATTATTATCTTCATTTTACAGATGAGGAAACTAAGGTAAACAGAAGTTAAATTTACCCATGATCATACAGCTAATAAGTATAAGGTTAAATTTGAACTTGGGTCTTTCTGACTCCAGATTTGGCATTCTATCTACTGTTACACATATCTATCTTTGTATGTGTAAGTAAAGCAAAATCTATAAAATTCTTTCAATCTTTGGCAACTATATCAATGAGTATAATTTTTGGAGACTTGATGTTTTATTCTTGATTGAATTAGACTTGCAACTAGATTCCTCCCCCTACCTTTTTTGGAGTCCTAGAGACAAATTGATTTCCATCCCAAAACTTTTTGGAAAATATAGACAAACCAAAAGAATGAATCCTAGACTTTATGCAAGCTGATTTCTCATGTGCATAACATTTGGGGCATGTATATCTGAAATCTGCCACTATCGATTGACAGATGAGCTGGCTAGTAGTTACTGTTAAAGAATTGCCAGGTATTCCATCTCTTTCATTTGGGTGAAGCAGTGCTGCAGAATGCCTTTTTCCATCTCAAAAAATGAACATTGTGTCTCTGGTGTCTTTAAAAATAAGATATAAAGTAGTGAATCTCCATGAAATTTTCCTTTAGCTAATTCTTTTCTTCTGATTTTCTTAGGTTAAGTTATTGCTTGGTCAAATAATCCCATCTCAATGACAGGTTATTCTTTGCTGGATTTCTTTTGCATATAAATAAAATGGGTTTTGAGTAATATGTATTTGTTAGATGCAAGACTGAGAGTACTGAAGGTGGCAGTGTTTGATTTACACTCTTTTGAGAAAGGGTTGCACAACAGTCCCCATCTCAAACTGCTCTTTCTCCATCTGAGGGAAGATTTCCATAAATTGGTAGAGCCAGACTTCAAAGGCTTTCAGGTGAGATGTCAATGTATTCTTCCTCAGGTCTATTCCATTCCTTGAAACTGCTAAGCATTATCCACCACTTACTCCTTTTATTTCTTCTTGTTACTAAAGTAAATCCTACTTGTGCTTCTGATCTTATTTCATTCTCTCCCACTTTCATTAGCTTCTTGCTCAATCATCCTTCTTCCCCTCCATCTCTGTAGTCTTCTTTGTTCCCATTTATCTCTAAACATTCTTACTTTCCCCTAATTTTAGAAATGCCTTCAATAAACATTTATTCAATGCTTACTATGTGCAAGGAGCAATCCTTAGTTCTAGGAATACAATTAAGAAAAAGTCTTCAGAGACTTTACAATTTAAAGGGGGTGGGTGACAACACACAAAAGGAGGCAGGAAAGCAAGAAGGGGTAGGAGAATGTCAAGAAAATGGGATGCTGGGGAGTACATTGCTAGGGGGCTCTTTGGAGAGGAAACCACACAGAGCAGCAGATGCAAAATTCAGTGAATTTAGAGTCCACTTTCTATTAAAGAAAGGCATTGGGAAAAGTTTAGTAACCCACCATCCAGTTTGCCAATCAGAGGGGAGAAGAAGTTGAGGGAGGTGATGTCAATCAGGCAGGACAGCAGATGCAAAGTGGAACGAACTGAGGAAGGCCACTTTCTCCCCTCTATAAAGGAAGGTATTGGGAGGAATTTGGTTCTCTCATAGATTTTCTCCTCATCACTGATAAATTTACCTGTGCCCAATTTTTCTTCATCATCAATGGTTCTCTCACTCTTTGCTTCCAACACCACTCTTCTACTGCAGTGTCATTCTTAAAGGTCTCCAATTACTGTCTAATTGCCAAATCAAATGGTCTTTTATCAGTCATTATAGTTATTGATTTATCTGCTCCTCTGGACACAGTTGACCACTTGGGGTTCATTTTGCATTAGCTATTCCCCATGCTATATAGTCTCCTGTTTTTTTCCTATTTCACTGACTGTTCTCTCTTTCCTTTATTAACTCTGCCTCCTCTTCCCAGCTCCTAAAGGTAAGTGTCTCTCCATATATCCTCCCTTGGCAATTTCATTCCCTCCAAAGCTTAAACTACTGCCTTGACACAGACCATTCCCAAATCTTTATTTCTAGCCTTGATTTCTCTTCTGAGATCTCTCTTCAGTATTTCCTATTTATATACCTTTAGGGCATCTCCTGGATGGCTTGTGAGTACTCAAACTCAACATCTTCAAAGTAGATCTTCTCTTTCTCTCTTAAACCTCCCCCTTCTCATTTCACTTTTTTTTTTTTTGGCAATGAAGCTATTCACCCAATCCCCCATGTTAAATTTTTTGGGATTATTTTTTACTTTTTCCTCTCCCTTAGTTCTGGTAGCTACTTAATTACCAAGTCCTATGAATTCCATTTTCATAATTTCTCTCATTCATTCTCACTTCTCTAGTTCCATTGTTATTGCCCTAATGTTGTAGTCCAACCATTTTCAGTTATGTCCAACTCTTTGGACACCATTTAGGATTTTCTTGGCAAATGTTGGTTTGCCATTTCCTCTTCTAGCTTATTTGACAGATAAGGAAACTGAGGCTCACGGTCACACAGCTAATAAGTGTCCGAGGTTAGATTTGAATTCAGGAAGATGAGTCTTTCTAACTCTAGATTCAGCACTCTTCCATTCTCCCAATAGCTGCTTCACCACGCTGATAAAGGCCCTCTTTGTCACCTGCTCAGATCATTAGAATATACTCTTATTAAGTCTGTCTGCTTCTACTTTCTCCCCATTCAGATCTACCTTTCATATTGTTATCAACTTTGGAGAAACCTGATTTCTACAGATAGGTGTCTGGTTATTTTCTTGCTATCTCTTCCTCTTTCAATCAATCATCCAGGAGCCCTAGGGAAACAGCATTGAAGCTTGGAGTTGTTTCAGATCTAAGGTCTCCCTTAGAGGAATCAGATAGATAGTGAATGGACGATATAGATCAAGCATGGGACAATTATTTCATCCACAAAAATACTTAATACATAAAAGGCTCATAGGCATGAATTAAGAAGTATTAAAACATGAAACAATAACTGATTACTCCTTTTATAATCTCCTAGAAGGATAATATTTAAAACATCAAAACAGTAATAATAACTCATACATACACACACACACATCTATATAATATATATTCTGGGTACTGTGCTAAGCAGTTTACAATCATTATCTCATTTAATCCTTATAACAGGTAGGTTATTATTAGTAGGTGCTATTATGATCCCCTTTTTATAGGTGAGAAAACTGAAGCAGGCAGATATTAAGTGACCTACAGTCATTCAGCTAGTGTTATTAGCTGGATTCCAACTTAGTCTTCTTAATGCCAGGTCCAGCACTCTTATCTACTGTCCTACTGGCTTTTAAATATGGGACATTGCTATTTAACTTCCATTTCTGGTCTCCACTCTTTGAATAGCTCCTACAAAATGCCATATCTCTTGGTAAGCCAGAGCATGGCGTCAGCTTGGCCCTATCCATCTGCCAGTGATCACCTTCTCTGAGAAGAGAGTAACCTTTAGCTCTCTATCAGTCAGATCTTACTGAGGAAGCCAGGAGAACTTGCCCTCTTGAACTTGCGAGATCATTTCCAAAGCTAGTCATCATTGTGCTGGCATGGTTGTTTGGCCATCTATGCCCAAGGGAAAGAAATGCAAAGCAGAAGTAATTGCCAGGCTATGAGCTCCATTCTCAGGTTCATCAGGCCATATACATACTCAATGCCATTTCTACTTAGAGGTTGAGGTACTCTATTCTTAGAGATTTGATCATGTCACACATATGCTCAAAGTTCTTCAATAATTCTCTAATACCTCCCTAGTTAAGTCCTTTGCCTGGCCGACAAAAAGTTCCACAAGTGCTAATTGTTAAATTTGTATGGGGTCATTTACACCTTGGAAATGGGTAAAAAATAAAAATCAGAACTCTATTGTTTTTGTAAATATCTAAACTTTAAAAATGATGGAGAACATAATAATGTAGATTAAACTGAAAAAAAATCTCCACAAGCCAGGAGCACCTTCCCTTTCTAGTTTAGCTTCTATTCTTTCTTTCTTCTTTCTTCCTTTTTTTTTTTTTGAGAGGCAAATGATTTACCTAGGATTACACAGTTAGTAAGTATTATGTGTCTGGAGTTAGATTTGAATTCAGGTCCTCCTGATTCCTATCCACTGTGCCATCTAGATGCTCCTCTCCTATTAATTTTACTAGTAGCTGCCATTAAAATAGGTAGTGACAGGATTTTCAAAGTGCTTTGGTAATGTCTCTTTTAAGTCTCACATCCCTTTGAGGAAGATTTGAGTATTGTCATTTCACATATGAACAAAGTGAGTTCAGAGCAGTTCAGGTTTTGTCCATTTTTACACAGTTAATAAAAGTCTGGCTTTTCCTGACATCAAATCCAGCACTGTACCCACTATTTCCTATCACTTCTCATCTTGCCCTCTTGGCACATCTCATACTATGCACATTCAAACTGGTCTATTCTGTGTTCCTGGAATGAGCCATAGTCTTTGTTCAGGATTCTCCCTGTTCTTGTAATGTCTTCCTTCTTCCTCTTCACCCATTGAACTACTTGTAGCAATCTTTTGAAACTCAAAATCAAGTGTCTTCTTTCCTACTAAATGTTATATGTCCCCTCCTTTCTTGCCCCCCCCCCCCAAGCTAAAGAGCATCTTCCCTCCTGGATTTTGTTCACATAGCTTTTTGCCTTTCAATTCTCTAATTTATTTAATAGGACAATATTTGTCATTCTCTGGGTTAGTAGTGTTTTATCCCTCTACCAGGTTTTAAAATCTACGATTTTATTAAACCAGCTCCCAATCTGTCTAGTATGTTTTGATGCATAGTACAATGCATAGCACAGTGCTTAGCATAGAGTAGGTGCTTAATAAGTGTTTGTGGATTACTTGATTTGAACAGTTGGTGCTTAATCAGTGTTTGTTAGATGCATGAATGAGTGATCACTAGATATACTTTTGGTGGGCTTGTGACTTTGGTAAACTGGATTATTCCATATTTACAGATAAAGAAACAGGTGCAAAGATATGCAATTGGCTTGAGTGTCTGTGGCAGTATTATAGCTGGAAGCAGATTAAACTTCTAGCCTGCACCCTACTTCTTTTCACCTCTAATCCACTTCCCCTTCACTTAAATTTAAAACCATAAATGCTAAACAGGAAGATTTTCATAAGATTTGCTCAAATTCAAACCCATCAATCTGGCAAGAACTAAGATAGTTGAAGCCTCCAAATACCTGAGAGTCCTTTTCAAAACAGCTGCATGAATAAGTTTTGAGTCTGGGACCCAGAGGGGTAGGAGAAGGAAGGAGGATCTGCTAAACCTGTGAGATGATTCTCAAGACCCAGGATGTTTCTGAACCTAATGGGACATCAGTGCAACTGAACTCCCAGCCAGCTGTCATTCATTTGGAGGGCAAGACTTGTGTATTGTTTCCTAATGTTTTTTTGAGCTCATTTCATTTTGGACTTTTGGAAATGTGCCTAATCTCAAGGTTCCACTTTCTAAACCATTCAGGAGGCAAATCCCAACAATGCCAGGTATATAAAATATTCCCTCCATTTCAATTTGGTGAGAGTTGCCAGTGTAGCCAATTAAAGATTTATTGTCTGGGAATTCTTGGATTACAACCTAACATAGGTCTGGTTGCTTTCTTCTACAGTATTTGGAGGCTTTCCAGCTGCTAAGCTTTCTGTATGGTCGGCGTATTAGAAGTGCAGCCAATGCATTGATTGATTGATCAAAGTGATGCATATTGTGGATTCTGTTTCCATGACAGATTTTCATAAAGTGGAGATATAGATGTAGGGACTTTACTGTTGGTTTTTGGCAGATAGTTGTGCTTTGGCAATTCTGTTGGGACATGGCAACCACACAAATGTACCGCCATTAGTCAGGAAAAGAAGTAAGGGAACATTGACTTTTGCAGGTAGGTACACATAAGGAAAAGGCCAAAATCACACACACACACACACACACACACACACACACAAGCTTGACAAGTGTGTACTGTGTAGTTGCTCAATGCAGCTTAAAGACAACAAAGGGATGAGTATTTTTAAACTTCAAAAACTTTGGAATAAATAGACTGTTACTGATCTAAAATCCCATGAGGCAAACAAACAAACAAATGGATGCACTTTTACTTGGTTTGGAAATTAATTCCAAGTCCAGGGAATGGAATACATAATGTCTATAATAATTTTAGTGTGAATCCCAAGGATATTGAACATTAAATCTGGCTGAGATTTCACATTATAGGAATTATCGAATGTTGGCCATTAGCAATCATCATTCAGCTACTTCTTATAGTTGAAGTTGGGAGGTTTAAAGAAATACTCCGGTGTAAAATTTCACTTATGAGAAGAGGCATGACCAATCGAATTACTAGGAGTAAAACAGGGGAGCTTAAAGATAGCTTGCTATTGGCCCCAGCTGTGCATCAGGTACTGCTTTGTGTTGGGAACATCTGAATTCAAAAGTCATGAAGATGGTCAAAATAAGATAGAAGCATCTTTTCAAAAGGGCTTTTTATTCCCTCCCTTCTAAAGTTCATCTTTTTCTGCTTCCTTAGGAAGAAACTAGGTATAGTAGAAATAGTCCTGCATTTGGAGTAAGGGGATCTGGATTAAAAATTTACTATTGTCACTTAACACCTGTGTGACTTTTGGAAAAATCAGCTTTCTTATTTGTCAATCAATCAACATTTATTATTAAGTACCTACTACATATCAAGCTAAACATTGGGGATACAAAGAAAGGCAAAAGATAGCCTAGGAGTTCATAGTCGAATGGAGGAGATAACATGAAAATCACCACGTACAAACAAGTATATAGGTTAAATGGAAGATAAACAATAAAGAGAAAGCACTTGAATTATGGAGGATTGAGAAAGGCCTCTAGCAGAAGATAGCTGTTAGTTGAGACTTAAAGGAAACCAGAAAAGGATGGAAATGATAGAGAATTCATTAAGACACTGCTTAGATCCTAGATTCTTAAACTATGGTTCATGACCCTGTATGGAGATCTTATAACTGAATGTGGGAGTCATGAAATTATGATTTATTATAAGTATATGTTTGGTTTGTATATTTATTTTATATACCTATATGCCTGGGATCATGTAAAAATTTCTCAGGCAAAAAGGGGTCATGAGTGGAAAAAGTTTAAGAAGTCCTGACCTAGAAGATTTCTTCCAACTTTAATCTTATTTATATTGAGAGAGGAGAAAAGTGATAACCTACAACCATGTGATAGTGTAAACCACCTGATGAGATCAAATGAGAAAATGTACATAAAATATTTGCAAAGGCTTTAAACTTTATATAAATATGAGCTCTTTTCATGATTATTATTATGAACTCTTTAATAAAGGTTTTTACTATTAGATAATGGGCTGTCATTTTTTTTTGTCTTGTATTTCTGACTGATTGAATTTACTTAGATCCTATCTTCTGAAAGTAACTAAGCACATCTTACCATAACAGTAAAGATTTGTTTTATGTTTGTATTCCAGGTCTCAATGAATTCTCAGTGGGACACTCTCAAGTTGAGCTATACCCTGAGGCTATTTGCCAACTACCTCCTGGATTCAGTTTCAAGACTAAGTTAAATATCCTATCATACTTTGTATGTCATGGGGGATGGTACCAAAAGTTTATTAGTAGCAGAATTCATCAATTGGAATTTATTAAATACCTACAATGTATCTGGTACCATGTTAGACATTAGAAATATAAATACAAGGAAGACAAAAGTCCTTGTTCTCAAGGAGATTACATTTTATAGGGGAGACAATATGAAGAAGAGTATGCAAAATAAATAGAGAACAGATGTAAGGTAACCTTAAGAGAGAGGTTCCTAGAAGGTTGGGGGACCAGTAAAGGCCTCTCTAAATATTTACAGAACTAAGAATACAGTAGTGTCCAAGTTATTTGAGACAAAGTAAAATAATTAATGATTGTTTTAATTAATAAAATAAAATAATAATAATAAAAAATAAAATAAACCTTATAGTTTTAATCATTAAAAATTTTAATCTTCAATGTCTTTCTATTGCTTCAATTCTATTTTACATGACTTAGCAATGAATTCACAAGATTTTGACACACATTTGTTAATTTTTCCAAATGAAAACAAATTCTTATGTTAACCATATCTTTGATGAATAGTCCACTAAACAAATTGAGTTTTGATTATTGTTTAAAGATTTTTTTCTCTTGAATTAAATTTTATTTTCAGTTTTCTCTCCCACATCTCCTTTTCTCCCCTCCATTGAGAAAGCAAGAAAGACAAAAATATGTATAGTTAAGGAAAACAAATTCCTACCTTAGCCATGTCCAGAGAGAGACAGAGACAGAAAGAGATAGAGAAACTTCAATATTCACTGTGAGTCCATCACTTCTCTCTTGGGAGGTAAGAAGCATGTTTCACGAGCAATTTGTGGTGCAATGGATAGAGTGCCCGGTTTACAGTCAAAAAGACTCATCTTCCTGAGTTCAAATCTGGCCTCAGACACTTATTAGCTATGTGATCCTGGGAAAGTCACTTAACCCCATTTACCTTAGTTCTACATCTGTAAAAATGAGCTAGAAATGGAAATAGCAAATCATCCCTACAGTGTCCTTGCAAAGAAAACTCCAAATGGAGTTATGAAGAGTTATTAAAAACTAAACTACAACTAAACTAAACTAAAAACAATTGAACAACAACAACAAAGCATATTTCATTGTGAATCCTTTGGAATCATGGTTGGTCATCATGTTGATTAGAGTTCCTAAATCTCTCAAACTTGTTTATCTCTACAATACTGTTATTATATAATTTGTTCTCCTAGACCTTCTCATTTAACTTAATATCAGTTTATACAAGTCTTCACATTCCCTTCATCTTTTCTTATGGATAATAGTATTCCATCACATTCATAAACCCTAAGTTGTTTATCTATTCCCTAATTGATGTGTACCCCCTCAGTTTTCAATTTTTTGCTATCACAAAGAGCTATTATAAATATTTTGGTACAAGTTGGTCCTTTTCTTCTTTCTTTAATCTCTTTGATGTTTAGACTTAATGTCAATATTACTGGGTCAAAGTATATGCACAGTTTAATAGCTTTTTGGGCATAGTTCCACATTGCTTTCTAGAATGGTTGAACAGCTTTACTAACAGCGCATTATTATTTCCTGTTTTTCCACAGCCCCTCCAGCATTTGTCATTTTTCCCTTTTTGGTCAACTTTGTCAATTTGATGGGTGTGAGGGAACCATCTTGATCCAATAGAATCTATTTTGTACTAGTACCAGAGTTCTTTTTTGGCCTAAACATCTAGAATAATCATAGAGTGTAGTTTGGAGTAGGACCAATACCATTCTTATAGCTTGTTTTGGATCTGTTATGGTTTAGTTCAATTCTGAGAGTTGTTTTAATTTGCATTTCTCTAGGGAGTGCATAGGTTCTCAATAAAGTTTAACATTTAGGCAACCAAGGGGTATAGTGGATAAAGCTCTGATAGGTAAACTTTCCCCTTTATCTACTAGTTCATTTCCTACAGCCCATGTCTCTCCCATCTTGAAAATCTTCATTTGATTATCCATCCCAACTAACTATAATCCTATATGTCTTCTGTCCTTTGTTGCTATACTCCTCAAGAAAAAAAGGCTAGGCAATCTACAATAGATACCCACATTTTCTTTTCTTTCACTATTTTCTTACAATTTGGCTCCTGATTTTCTCATTCCATCAAAACTGCTCCCTCCAAAGTTATTAATGGATCTTTTAGTTGCTAAATCCAATGACCTTTTCTCAATCCTTGAGTTCTCTGAAGCCTCTGAAATTGTTGATCATTCTTTACTCCTTAACATTCTCCTTTCTTCTAGGCTTTTGGGACACTACTCTCTCCTGGTTCTCCTAGCTATCTGACTCTTCCCTTCTTTGTCTTTTTTGCTGAACCTTTCTCACTGTAAATATCCCTTAGGGTTTTGTCTTGGTCCCCTTTCTCATCTTCCTTTATGCTACTTATTTGCTGATCTCATCATCCCTCATGGATTTATTACCATCTCTATGCTGATAATTCTCAAAACCTTTCCTGCCTTAACTTCTCTGCTGATTGCCAATCTTCTGTCTCTAGCTATTTCTCAGACTTCTCAATGGATGTCTTCTAGAGAGCTTAAACTCAATATGTCCAGAAATGGAACTTATGATCTTTCCCTCAAGCCCTCCCTGCAAAAGTAGATACTTTATAGTTTTCATCTTCCATCAGTCTGCTGGTTACAATATACCTTAGCAGATAAAACACGTCATATTTCTTTTTCATATTCTTCTTCTGTAAAAGTAATTCTATTGTATAGTATCACAGGTCTCACTTGTATAGTATTTTAAGGCTTGCACAGGACTTTTACTTGTAGCACTTCATTTGATCCTCACACAACCTTAAGAGGTAAGTACTATAGGTATTCTCATCCCTCTTTTCTGGAGAAAGGAAGTAAGGTTCAGTGAGATTCAATATTCTATTCATGGCCCCACAGTCAGCAAGTGTTGCAAGCAAGATTTGAACCTAGTTTTTTCCATCCTGCCTCTCAGTGGAGCATGTTAAGGAATCCTTTAAAAAAATGTCAAAATCCCCATGTCTTTAATATGCACAGATATATTTAACTTTCAGTCTGATGGCAAAATGGAAATCATAAAGTATAATACTGTACTTCACTTTATCTTTTTCACATATGAAAATGTGGAGCTGGAAACCCTTTTAAGCTTAAGCAGAAAGCACCCAGGAGCTAGATCCAAAGAACATAAAACAAAACCCCCAATTTAAAAAGTAAAGGAAAACGCCATATTCCAGTGCTACCTAGCCAAAAAAATCTGTATTTTCTGCTTATTCCAAGAAAAACTCCTTTAACTTTAACCCCCCAGTGACCAAAGACACTGAGGAAATGGCGTCTTTCCAACCCGGACCCCAAACTACCCCACTCTCCATTCCTCCCCTTACCCCTTCCTCTGCTTCAAACTGAGGAAGGCACCTAGTCCTAATAACTTACCATTGGCCAAACCCACCAACTTAGTTATCACAAACTGTCCTCTCTATTTCCCAGGTTCTATAATGTTTTTCCAGCTGCTGTTATTCTTTTCTGGGTTCTGGTAGCAAGAGGAGGGTGTGCATTACACTTTGGAAAGGGCTTCAGGAAAGCCAACTATCTGGCTTCCCTGAAGGAGTAAGTTAGCTGGAAATAATGACACCATTTGGAGATAAAATTCTACGGCATCTTTTCCTTTTCATTTAACACGTGGTTAGGTTGCAGTGAGACTGACTTCAGTACATTATAAGCTAATCTTTTCCCTTCTTCCACTTTACCTTTAAGGAAGTCTCCACATCTGGACACACTAACTGTCGCATCAACACTCCTTCAGGGCAGGGGAGTTCTCACATAAAGAATAGCCAGACTGGAAAGGTATATAATCAGCAGAAAGGAGGCGGGGGTGATGGTGTGAGGGAGAGAGAGTTGCAATGTCCAGATTCTTTTCAGAAGCTTTTGCCCAGCTGAGAAGAATGATAGCATGCTGCAAAATAAAGACACACACCCTTTTAGAGACTTTTCTACCAGACTTTTCTTTTGTTTCCACTCCCAAGAAAGTGTATGATCAACCTGTTAGTCAGTTTAAAATAGTTTAAATAGCCAATATCTTGGTTTCTCTCCTTAGTACATTATAAATAGTATTATTTTCAGCTGGTACTCATTTGGGATTCCATTAATGTTCATCCAATTCTCCTCTTACAGAGTTCTAGCTGGAATATAGGGGAGTCAGAAGACCCCTAGGACATCTATCTTCCACCTCAAATCCAGGCTTGAACATTCAATTGAAGGCAAAGTGAAGCCAAAGGCTTTGTTTGGATAGATAGCCAGGTGTGGGTTTTGTCTATTGGTTATGCTGTTAGGTTGCTTCTGACCCAACTCCCTCCTAGGTCTGCAGGGGAAAGGCAGCCTGGACTCCTGCCATTTGTCTGCTTAATAGGACCAACTGATTTTAGGGCTTAAGTTCAAAGCAAGCCATTTTCCTTTACTGATTCATTGCACCTGTATTTAATAATTATTTGTATTTGGTGGATGAGCTCATTGATTGGGACTCCAAGTTTAGGCATAGAACACCATGTAGAATGCATGCTGATAAACTGATATGAAATGCATGCTGATAAATCAATTATTTCCAAGTTCTTCCTTGGGCCAGAAGTAGAAACTAGTTAGAGGAGAATTCCAGAGAAGTGACTGCTCTGCAAGTGGGAGCTGAGACTTTCAAGCATTTTTGTTCTCAAGTGACTGTGGTAAAAAGGCAAAAGACTCTGTGGATTATCTATACCTCAGCTACCGTTTAACTCTGCAAAGATCTCACAGGAAAAAAATGTTGTTTTTTAATGAAACAGTTATTTTTTATTAAACAATGTAAATAAATTAATTTATATTAGAAAAAAAGTATAAATGCCATATAGCACACAGTGTGCTCTGGTGGGAAGAGTCCTAGATTAAAAGAAGACCATCAAATGGCTTTATAACCATGTGTGAGGCTGGACAAATCATTTGCTGAGACTTAGTTTCTCCATCTGCATGATAAGGGTTGTGGACTAGATGATCATTGAGTCCTTTCTTGCACTAAAATTCAATGTTTCTTTACCCACAGACTGCACACTATGCTTTTTTTTTCATACTATGCTTTTTAGGCCAGATTTCTTACTTCAAAAACTACTAGTTTCCCAACTAGTTTTTTTTCCTATTTTTTTCCAGGTTGTCAAAGGGCTTTTTTTTTTTAAATTCAGTTTTATTTTCAATTCTAAACATGCTCTCTCTCTCTCTTTCTTTCTCCCCCCCTCCCCTTTCCAACTCCTTTGAAAAAGCAAGAGAAACAAAACTCATTACAAATATTCATAATTAAGCAAAACAAATTCTTGAATTAGCTATGTCTCTCCAAAATATGCCTCAAGCCTTACTCTGAGTCCATCACCTCTCTTTTTTGAGGTGGATAGCATGTTTCATCATGAATCCTCTGGAATCATGGTTGGTTATTGTATTAGAGTTCCTACATCTTTTAAAATTGTCTATCTTTATAATATTGATTATTATATAAAGTCTTCTGGTTTACTCCCTTAATTTTGTATCCTTTCATACAAGTCCACCCAGGTTTCTCTGAAACAATTTTTCTTAGCATTTCTTTTAACATAGTAGTTTTCCACCACATCCATACACCATAACTTGTCTAGTCATTCTCCAGTTGATGGGTATTCCCTCAGTTTCCAATTTTTTATTGACACAAAGAGAGCTGCTATAATATTTTAGTACATATGGGTCCTTTTCTTCTTTCATTGATCTCTGTGGGGTATAGGTCTACTAACAGAATTCACTAGGTCAAAGGATTTGCATTGTTGAATAGCTTTGGGGGCATAGTTTTATACTGCTTTCCAGAATGGCTAGGCTAGTTCATAACTCCACCAAAACTCCACCAATGGTGCATTAATGCATCTATTTTCCCCACAGTCATTCCAGCATTTGTTATTTCCTTTTTTTGTCAGCTTGGTCAAATGACAGGCATGAGATGGTACCTCAGAATTGTTTTCATGCGCATTTTAAAAATTATTAATAATCTGGAACATTTTTAATATGACTATCAGTAGTTTGAATTTCTTTCCCCAAAAGCTTTCTATTCACATTCTTTGACCATTTATTAATTGGAGAGTAGTTCTAATTCTTAAATATTTGTCTCAGATCTCTCTATATTTTAGAAATTAGACATTAGACAAAACTTCCCAACCTCATCATTTTCCTGCTTCTAATTTAAACTGTATTAGTTTGGTTTGTACAAAAACTCTTAAATTTCATGTAATCAAAATTATCTGGTTTACTTTTTACGAACTCCTCTTTCCTTTGATCATAAATTCTTTCCATATTCATAGAACTAACAGGTAAATTCTTCAATTCTTCTCTAATTTATCATGTTATCCATTCTGTCTAAATCATCTATTTGTAGCATATCTTGATAATATGAAGTCCAAGCAGTTTCATTTTAAAACTGCCCCTCATCAAAGGTACAGGTGTCTTTAACTCTTATAGTGTGACATATTAAAAATTGACATTAAATGCCAACAGAATTGGCTGGATATTGCAAGTTGTGGTTAACCAGTTCTTTGTAGCCAGATTAGATTTGATATTAGAATGATATAAAACTCTTATAGCAGTTCAGACAGTTAATAAAAGGAGATATACTTAATCAAAACAGACAAGGTTGTTCAAGAAGGATATTTGCCAGGGATACTAGGTTGGTTCAGCTGAGCACAGCTCCTCTCTTGTGTTGCTTATGGAGGTTCACTGGTCAAACACAAGGGCCTAGATAGATCTGGTGCTTTTTTTTTTTTTTTTTGGTATTCTGATAATCAGGAATTCATGTCAACAGGCTGAGACTTAGAATTTTGGGCCAATTAAATTTAGAGAGAAGTATGAACCTTAAAAGAAAAAAAAATCTACAAAAATCTGTATGGGCTGGAGCTTTAGGTTTTTGCTCCCACTACACTTGAGTTGCATGAGATTAGAAAGCAAAAGTTATTTCATTCTACATGACAATAATTCAGTTCAAATCAGTTCAATTCAGTCAACATATTATACTTGTGCTATAGAAAGTACTGTGCTAAGTGCTATGGATATAAGGATGAAGAAAAGGTAGATTTTTCTTCCTCAAAAAGCATATAATTTAATTGGGGCAGGAGGACATAATTTGCACAAAAAATAAGTATAATATTTCTTATCAGTATGTATGTCTGGGACAGACAGCAGTACAAATGGACAACAAATCTGTTCCAGAGTTGAAAAGACACAGAGAGCAGCCTCTATTGTTTTAAGGAAACTGAAAAGCTTCTTTAATGACCTCAAGCTTCTCTTGGAAAAAAAAAAGGTCCATTTTGGGGCAGCTAGATGATGCAGTGGATAGAGCATCAGCCCTGAAGTCTGAAGGACCTGAGTTCAAATCTGACCCCAGACACTAAATACTTCTTAGCTGTGTGACCCTAGGCAAGTCACTTAACCCCAATTGCCTCAGGAAAAAAAAAGATCCATCTTTTCTTTTTAATGTCAGCATTCTGTTGGTGATAATATATGGCTAGGACACATGGAATACTGTAGATTCTAAAGAAGCAAAAATGAAACTCACTCAGAGGGTAATGGAGAAGTGAATGATAGGTGTGATCAGGCTGCATGCAATATACAAGCAATAAGAGGAGAAAAGGAGGAGGAGGAGGAAGGAGGAAGAAAGAGGAAAAAGGAGGAGAAGGAAAAAAGAGGAGGCAGAAAAAGGAGGAAGAGAAGAAAACAAAATGGATAAGCATAGTACAGTGATGTATTTTTATCTATGTCTACAAAGCAAGAACCCTTTACTGAAGAATTTGCTAATGTTTAAACATATCAAAGTATGCTTTAAAGTAGTGTCTAGAAAGTCTTATTAAGTTAGATCTGAACTGAGTTTCCCTGAGAAGAAAAGTATGATCTATAGAAGATCTTGCCATTCCAGGTGGAATTTGACAACAGCAGCCTCCTACTATTGGCCATGCTATCTAGAAATGGCATGAGAATTTTCTCAGACAGCTTTATGAAGAGAATCCAATCCTTCTTTGGACAAAATAAGTCACATGGCATATTAAGAGAAACCCATGTGTGGTCACTGATGTGGGTTAAACAATGACCATAATTTCCAGAAGCACAGATGTTAAAATGTTTTGCCCTACCAGATGTGCACACATAGGGATCTACCCAAATGGACCAATACGTAATCTAAAACACACTGCCTTCATAGAGTGCAGAGAGCTACTTACTTATTCCAGTTGTTCAGGGCTTTTTTCCTCCAACAAAGATCAAAACTGAGCTCTTAATATGTGTTTGGTTTAAATTTAGTGACATACAGTATTTACTCCCATAGGCACTTCCTCTCACCTGTGGAGATAAACTGTGTTATTCCACTATAAACCCATATGGTTTTCATCTCTGTCTCACTTGTCTCTGCAAAATACCCTTTTACTGTGGAATGGACCCAGAGTTGTGGTGAATGCTGCATGCAGTGTTGTAATAGATTGGATTTTGTGTTTGCTCTTTTCTCTCCACCTATTTTTGTGTCATCTTAATACTAACACAAATACATTTTACAAAGGAGACAATATTTTGCTCCCTCCAAAGGGGTAATAATTCCTTACCTCAAATGATTTCATAGACTTTTGAACTTTCTTTCTTTTTTTATGAGGAAGGGTACACATGCATATGTACAAATATATGTGCACACATATACATATACAGTAGAGGAGGAAGCTGACTCAGAGGGATTAAATTACTTGCCCATGCAATATGACTACTAAATATCAGCATCAGAGTTCAAGCTCTTGAGTCTTCCTGACTGATGTTCATTCTTATATCTACTGTATCACATGACCTTTCAAATACATATTTTCCTCAATGAAAACATTTTTCCCTTCATTTTACAGATAAAGAAATTGAAGCTTGGGGAAGTTAAATGATTTGACCAGGACTATGAAATTAGGTCTCAGATCCAGCTTTTCTGGTAATAAGCCTAATGGTTTTCCCACTATATCATGATGTCTCATCCATCCATTTATCCATCTATCTGTCTATCCATGCATTGATCTATATAACAAATAACTGCCTAAATATAGTTGGTGACTTTTTGGCTGAGGTTGTATGTAGATCTGTCATGCACAATAAAGAGATATGCTGTTTTCCCGGGACATAAATCTGAGATATGATGGAGAGTCTTTTATAGACATAGACAGTAAAAAGGGGAAGGACAAAGAGACAGAGAAAAGATACACAATAAAATGGGTATATATTATTTTGAAGGTTTCCCATGACATATATATCTGGAAGCCCCATTCCACAGAAATCCAATACTTACAGATCCAGGAATGTCAGTTAGAAAGTATGAACCCTCATAGGCTGGAAGAGGCAGTTAGATAATGGAAAATAGACTAGATTCAATATCTGAGAAAATGCATCTGTGATGATAAACTGATTGGGAATATTTAGTCTGAGTTCAAGATGGAGGAGTTTGAACAGGTATGAAGGTACAGTTGGGGAAAAGATTAGTGATTATGAGAGTGAACAAAGATGCTTACATTTCTGTTTCATGATACCTTTATTGATATTGAGAGTGGCTACTGAGAGTTGAGGGAAGTAGGTCTGTCTCATTTGAGTGACATAATAGGATGGTTCCTTATGGGAACTTTCTGGGGTCAATGTTACCCATTTCTAGTGGAGGAGTTCATCCAGGTCCAATTGTCACCAACCATTTTAACTTAGGAGAGTGTTGCCATCAAATCAGTATGTGGTGCTAGCCATTTGGAGCCAGGAGATTCTCAAGAGGATGAGAACAGTTCTCATTGTTATTCCCAAAACTAAGGGAAATGCAGCAAATTGTTGGAATGCTCTCATAGAAACAGAATATAAAGCTGATGTAAGGTATAAGATGACATGCAAAGGAAGCTTACAATAGGAAGATAAAATCCAAAAAATAAAACTCTGGTTTTGACTTCAATAGAGCAGATATCTCAGGAAACTATAGTAAAAGTGGAACAATTTTTTTAGTCTTGAAAAATTACAACTGCAATTTTTACTATATTCCATGGACCTTAAAAGCTGTTGCCAATTTTGGAAGAAAGAGTTATGTGGTTGAAGGAAAATTCATTTGCTTGCTTGATTGAATGACATAAACCATAATGTTTAAACAGGGATTGGAGATAGAGTCTAGACCTGTACTTGTATAAGAATAGAAAACTCTGGTTTGGGAAAGTCCCTCTATCACTGCAGATCATCACCTTCTCTATAACTTATAGTCTTAGAGAACTGCCTAGAACACTGAGAGGTTCAGCGATTGGCTCATAGTTACATAACCAGGATGTGTCCAAGGCAGGATTTGAACCTAATTGTTACTGGCTTTGAAGTTAACATTTTGTCTACCATATAACGTTAGCTTTCTAACATTTTCAAAATATGGTTTCAAAAATATGTTCAAATATAATTTGTGAAAAATATTCTGAATTTTAATGATATTTTTCTGGAGAAATATCATTTTTAGGAGAATTTCTTTTGCTTATCAGATAGTTTAAAGTTTTGAACTTTCCTAATTTGTCAAATAGTGGGGCCTACTCAAATATTTCTTTGGGGACAATTACATTTTCTATGAAAAATTGGAATTTAAAAGTAACTGCCAATAAAGTTTTCTAAATCTAGGGAGAAAAAGATTTCTGAATGTTCAGGCCACATTCAGAATCTGGGAAATTGGAGCAGGTAGGAAGGATCAAGCAAATGGCAGAAGTCCAATGGGGACAGATTACTTTACAAATCCAGAGAGGAATGACAGGGTGGAGCTTAGCAGCTGCACAGCACGGATTTGGATGGGCAGCTGGAGGTCTTTGCTGAAGACATTTGGCAGTAGAGACCAAGGGGTAGGAATCTAGGCTTGGGAAGAAAGGGCTGCAAAATTCATGACCTGGGTATAGGATTTCTGACCACCAAGATGAGAGCCCAGGCTTTGGGTGGGTAGGCAACATGACGTGGGTGAATAAAGAGAAGAGGACTGAATAGCAAGATTGCCTTGATACTTTTTCTGGGACCCCTGAAAATCTCCCTTGTTTGACATACTGATGCTTAGGTTCTAGCTCCATGGTTATAGGTTTTAAACTTCACCCAGTTAGTTTTACAAGGGTCTGCAAACAATTTAGGCTCAAGGTAGGAGTTCAAGCCTCCTGCATTCACCTTAATACTCTTGTGTAATGGGTAGAGAGAATGATTACTTGATGCTCAGTATGAGGAATAGAATTGACAATAGCTTGGGAGAGGAGAAATTTTCTTCTGGCTCCCATATTTGAAGCATTATATGTGCATGTGAGGAAACTGAGACCCAAAAGTAGTGGAATTACTTGCCCCAGTTTTGGGTCAATTATTTTTTTCACCATGCCACTGTGAGACCATAGGATACTTAATTTTTTAACCTTCCTTCAAACCTAACACAGTGAATTTGATGTTGAATTTGAATGCTGAGAAGCGAGGTTTTCGGAGGCAGGTGCTAGAGTATAGGTGGGATCAAGACCACAGATGGAGACAAACAGACACACCTGCCCTGAGAAGAGAAATGAGAGGCAGGGAGCCAGGCTATTCCCAACATTCACAATGTCCTGGCTCTTTGAAAATGTTCCTGGCCTGCTTCAGGGAGGAAAATGTGCAGGACTTGGCACTGGCAAACCTGGCTCTGAAGCTTATTTAGTGCATTACCAAGAACAAGCCATTTACACTTTCTGACCCTCAATTTCCTTATCTACAAAATGGAGGTGATAATTTTGGCAGTTTAGTGGCACAGTGGATAGAAAACTGGCCTGGAAGGGCTATTTAGGAAGACCTGAATTAAAATCCAAACTGAGACATTGGCTTAGAGACCTTGGACAAATCACATAACCTGTTTGCCTCAATTTCTTCAAATGTAAAATAGAAATAATCATAGCCTCTACTCTGCAGGGTTGTTAGTAGGGTCAAATGAGATGATATTTGTAAATAGTGCTTCTTAGCATAGTGTCTGGCCCATAATAGGTGTTATATAATGTTCACTTCTTCCTCTTCCCCTCTTTTCCTCTCACTGTTGTGAAGAAAGTTCTTTATAAACCTTAAGTGCTCATGGAATCAAATATAGATGCAAGTGAATACTAATCTATCTTGTCATTTAGCTTACTCAGATTTCACTAACAGAACAGACTTTCAAGAAAAAAAGCAGAAAAATATTGATTTTTGATACTATGAGACATTACAAACACTTCCTAGTCCATCATAATTGACTCACTAAACTAGAATTTTGATTCTTTCCAAAGATCATTTTGCAAAAGTCTTGCCCAGTCAGAGTCAAGTAATGGAAGGTCTAAGGCTTGGGAATAAGTGTTCATGGGCTCTGTTCCTACTTTAGTTAAGTAAGTCACTACATCTCTCCAGGCTTCAATTTTGTCATCTGTAAAATTAGGGGGTTGGGCTAAATTAGATGTTTTCTAAAACCCTTACAATTCTACCATTGTCTGACAATTGATTTGAGGTCAGGATTCTTAGAAGTTGGGGACTTACATTTCCCTTGCCCCAAATGGGAAAAAAAAGGAAAATTTTCTTTCTGTTTCTCATTCATGAGATGCAATCTCTTTTTTTACCTCTGCCTTTTGGAAACTAACTTCCTTCAGAATTAAGTTCAAATGTTCCTGTTCTTTTCTTGACTGTTCTCCCTTTACAATTACTTGGTATTTACTTTGTAATTGTTTTGTATTTATTCTTTTCTATATATGTTGTTTCTCTGCAATAGAATGTATTCTCTTTGGGGACAAGGACTGTTTGATTTTTGTCTTTGTTTTTTCAAAGTCTACCAAAATACCTGGCAAAGAATGTTTTCTTGTTGTGGTTATTGCTGCTGTTATTGTCGCTGAGTTGCTTTTCAGTATGTCCAACTCTTTATGACTCCATTTGGGGTTTTCTTGGCAAAGATCCTGGAATGGTTTGCCATTTCCTTCTTCAATTTATTTTACAGATGAGAAAACTGAGGCAAACAGGGTTAAGTTACTTGACTAGAGTCATGCAGTTATTAAGTCTGAAAACAGATTTCAACTTGGAAAGATGAGTCTTCTTGACTGAAAGTCCTGCCACCTTGCTATCCCCAAATAGCAATCATTTAATAAATGCTTGCTTATTCTAAGTGAATAAACACAAAGGAATATAGTATAATAATGACAAAAATAGCTTAAATTTATGTAGCACTTTTAAAGTTTCTAAAATACTTCATATGTAACTCATTTGCTTCTCATTATAGCTCTGTGTGATAGTTCATATTATTGCCACCAGTAGACAGATGAGAAAATTGGAAATTAGGTTAACTGATTTGATGTGGTTAGTCATTATCTAAGGAAGGATTTGAAGTAAGGACTTCTGACTCCAAGTTCTGCATTTTATCTACTATGTCACATTACCTTTCATTTGAGGCTCTTAAACAGGTTGTGATTTGCCAGTGGTCACATGGCTAGTAAGGTGAGAGTGAACCAATGAGGGAATCCTCCACTAGAGTTCTACTTTACAACTTCATCTGGTCTTGGAGATGACCTGAATTGTGAAGGGCTGCTTCAATACTTGGCAAAGTCTACCATGCTGGAAGGACTTTCATTATGGCCTCAATGATCATTCATTTGTTGTTCCAGGATCAGACTAGCTAAGTTCAGATAGATTCTATAATAGGGTGACCTAACTCAGATGGATGCATTCCCCCTCCCCTCCCTGCAAATTCTAAAAGATCATCTAGAGAGGTTGGGATAAATACAAATCAAATGAATATGCACAGAAAAATCACACATCCATGAACTACTGAATGAGGTCCTATAGGATATTTGTAAATTTTACATAGTTCCATGAAAGGCAAAGTTATAATAAAATCCATATTGGACAGCAGCATGGTACAGTGTAAGGAATGTTGGATTTAGGATGAGAGTACCTATGTTTAAATCCCACCTTTATTATTTATTCCTTCTAAGACCTTGGGCAAGGTCTTACTGCTTCGCCAAACCAAATCTCTGGGACTCATCTGTAAAAGAAGAGAATTAGATCAGATTCTTTTGGTCTAATATTCAGCTCCAACATTCTGTTGTCCCATATTGATCTTCAGTAGAAACTCACTGTGTGATCCTGAACAAGTCACTTTAAACTTTCTCAGTCTCAGTGTTCTAATCTGTAAAATGAGGGAGCTGGCCTCCATGGCCTCCAGTCCCTTCTAATTCTAAATTTCTGATCTGATATAGACTTCATTACTTAATGGATCAATGATCACATTCCTTCCTTCAGTAAAGATCACAGTCTCTCCATACCTTCTTATAGTGACTGATTCTCTTCCATGTTCCATAAATCTTCCATAGAGGTATCCCAGGTGCTGAAAGCCTTCCTATAGATATTTTTACATTTGTGGATAATTTAGTGCTTAGTTGCCCATCTGTTATGCTTCTTTCTCACAATATGACTAGGCTTTCTTTTCTGACCACTGTAGTTGATGCTCATCCTTCATTTTTGAAGAGCACCAATGACATCATGGGGCAATGTTTTAACTTGTGAGTAAATTGGATTTAAGTGAGGCAGAGTCATGCAAAGTGTTTTGTTCTCTCAGAGTCCAATGGCAAGACAAAATTAGAGACAACTGGCAATGGTCCAGAGTGCAGAGGATGACCTTGATGTCTCTAAGATTTGACCAAGTTCTAAGCACTCCATAGCACTTGATTCAGTCACCTTTGTGGTCATTGAAACAAACAGAGCCACAGGCTGTGTGACAGGTGGACATCAATGGTGGATGAGAACCCACTCCCTTTAATTAGGGTGGACAAATCTTCCTAGCCCATGTCATCCATTTCTTTATTTCCCATCAGGCTTCAGTCCTTTGAACTTTTCCATCATGTCCCCACACTGGATACTTTCTCCTCCTTTCTTCCTTTTCAGTTTCTTTTTGTGTGTTCTTTTCTACATTAGAATGTAAACTCTTTGAGAGTAGGGCCTATTTTTCTTTTTCTTATATTTGTATTCCCACTTCTCAGCATAACTTAATTCCTAGTTCTCAATTTAAGTGCCTAAGTTAATTATGCACTGAACATTTATTATGTGGTTAATAAATATTTTTGAGACCCTGCCAGACTCTTTGACAATGGGAAAGATCTTTGGTGAATCAAAAATTCTCCTGTTTTATTCTTTATTTGACAATAGTGTTGGTAAACATCAAGGAATCCTATATTATTTTAATTTATGAAAGAAAGACTCATTGTATGAGGACCTTTAAGGCTGCATTTTGCTTCGCTGAATTAAATGCTCTCAGTGATCAACAAAAGAATCTTAAATTGGAACATAATCTTTTTTTCCTCCTTAATTCTATAACATGAAAATGGGAAGTTGCAGATGTGAGTGATGCAGCAATAACTTGTCCTGAAACATTTATGTGATGCCCAGTACATTTTATTCTTTTCAAAGACTCATCATTTTACCCTTCTTTCTTCCTTTTGTAATAAGAATAAGGCATCTCAAGTTTCTTTTCTCTTAAATTATGTACAGAAGCCAACCTAATTCCTGTAATTTTTTGTTAAAAATTTCAGATATCCCAGTCAGTTTTCAGAAACCATGGCTTTTGCTAATAGCAGGAAACAATGGGGCCCATTAAAATATAACTCCTTATTATAGGAGTTATTGCTTTTCACCTGCTAGCAAATCATGCAAGCAAGTGTCATTGTGATTGGAACATTGGTGCCAAAATCAGATTTGGATTTGAGTCTTGCTTCTGACCTTTAATGACCCATGTTGCTATGGGCAGGTCATTTGACGTCTCTTAATCTCATTTTTTTAATGGCAAATGGAGACAAGTACCGAGTTTAGAAAAGGATGTCTTATTTTGATGGATCCATGATCTGTAATTATGTAGATCCCCTTCTAATGTCATAGTTGTCAATCCATTCAGACTTCCTTATCTTGTATGGTTCTTGTTTTTGTTCTTCCACAAAATCCTACAAGGCAGATCTACTTAATGTACTCAGGACCTTCCTTTACAGATATACTTTTTTTTTTTTTGTAGCTAATAGCATAACACTCAGACTGTCCATGATTATCCTCCATTCTCACTTAGGACAGGCTACCTCCTTTTCTAGTCATACATGAATCAAAAGAAAGCCAAGTTTAATAATTCTCTCATAGCTCACCCAAATCAAACCAATCCAAATTAAAATGAAGGCAATAAAAACCTGTACTTTTACTTTCTGGAACTATTGTAACATGGGTGACACAGATGGTGATTATTTGGGTGTAAAAATTGAATACTACAGTGTACATCTCTAAAATGTCAATTGTAAATACCCTTTCACAGACAAATATGATACTGAATGAATTCCAGCAGTGAACTGCCCAAGGCTCTTCACTTCATGTAAATGGAGCATAATGGAAAAATTGCTTATAAAAGACATGCTTTGGTAGTATCAAGATACACTTGACCAAGGTAAAGATGAGATTTTAGGTGTTAGAAATTGTATTTGGGCCTACCTCTGAGAAACAGGAAGTCAGTATTGGAAACTGAGATCCAAAAACCTAGACTTTACTCTCTGCCAAACATCCCAATTTAATGGAACTATGTAGCCAATAGAAGGATTCAGCCTTCCCATTCTTGAACAAGATTGAAAAAGGGAGTAAATTTAAAGAATGAAATAGATTCTAGAGGCCTTGTGATATGATGGATAGTGAAGCCAGGAAGAACTGGCTTGCCAGTTTAAGTCTTTCCTTCCTCCCTCCCCCCGAAATTGAGAAAACATGAATAATATCTAATTTTTGTTTCAAGAATTAATCAATAAAAGGTTCAAGGAATTGATACAATAGTACAATGGGAAAGAGCACTGGATTTGAAATGAGAAGACAAATTCAAATCTTATTTCTGCTTCTGGAGTAGTGACCTCTCTGGGATACTAATCAAATCCCATAACCTTTCAGAGTTTCAGGTTTCTTGTTCTTAAGAGTAGTGCCTGGGATTAAATGATCCCTAAGGTCCTTCTAGCTCTAAAATTTAGTCATTCTTTGGACCAAAGATGAGCTAGCAGATATAGAAATGGTAGCAATTCTATTTTTAACTGACATAGAAAAACACAGGTCTTAATTTGACTACTTAGTACCTCATATTGGCAAAGAAAGAGCTTAACCTTTAAGAGGGTATGCAAGGAATCATATGCATAAAATGGGAAGACAGAAATTAAAATTCCTCTTAGTCTGTCTTTTGTGAGGTAGAAGGCAGGGGTGTACTTGAACATTATTGCATACCTGGTCATAGATTTCTGCTATGATGGCTGAGAAAGCACAAGCCAGTCCTGCCACCATCCCCTTTAAAGAGTTCTTCCCAGGGGTGGTCTGGTAAATGACATTAATGCCATTCTGATTGCTTCTTAGACTTAGTATCGTACAAGTATAGATTGGGAGATAGAAGAGATGTTCAAGGTCATGTTCAATGGTATAGTTCCATCCATTCATTTTACAAATAGAAAAAGGAGACCCAGAAGAAATTAAGTGACTTGTGCAATGTCATGCAGGCAGGGAGGCAAGATTAGAACTTGGTTCCTTAAATTTCAAATCAAGAAATACCACACTGGTGTCTTCTGCAAGAGATGGTTTTCACCTCAGCCTTCTGTGGACTTCTTTTCATTTTTTGTTTTACATTCTAGAAAATGGAATTACTCTCCTATGCTGAGCACAACTATCAGACTTGGAAGTTTCTACTTATTTCTGGGGTCTGAATAAGCTCCCTGTCATTAGAATTATTCTCTGGGTCACCCAAGAACACAAAATGATAAAAGCAGCTTTCATTTTCACCTAATTTCCAGTTTCTCCTCCTTCTCCTCCTCCTCCTCCTCTTCTTCTCCTTTCTTCTTATAGGGGTTAGAGAAGTCAAACATATGTAGGAAGTTCTCTGTTGTACTTGTTGATATCTCCTTGGTAAGTCCTTAAGATGAGTTCAACTTAAAGACAATCAGGAGTTCAGAAGAATTTCTTTCCCTTTAAGTTCACGTGCTTCTCAGAGGCCAGTGCTATTCCTAAAATTTTTATTAAGAATTCTAAACACTATGGTAACAATTTTCAGACACCACTTTCTCTGCCAAGAGAAGGGAGCAATCCCAGTAGAGTAAAAAAGTATAATTACTCATAATAAAATCATAACTAGAAGGGACCTTTCTCATTTTTATAGATGAGGAAACTGAGGCACAGAGCAATTCAGTGACTTGACCCATGCTTACATACTAGTGAGTATCTAAGGAAGGATTTGAATCCAAATCTTCCTGACTCCATAGTGACATATATTTGTCACCTGTTACTTGACCATGTAATAAAGTGATATAGGAGAAAGAAATTAGAAATGGAGTTGAAGTCTGGTCTATGGGTTCCTAGTCCTGACCATGTATTGCTTATGTTACTTTGGGCAAGTCACTTAGTTTCACTGAGACAAGTGTCTCTCCAAACCCAAAATAGAGGAATAAGAATATTTGTACAACCCACCTCATAGAGTTGGTGTGAGGAAAGTGCTTGGTAAACTTCAAAATCATACAAGATGTCCCAAAACTTTTAGTTAAATTTTAAAGTTTAATAGCTTAAAACCACACTTAATTTTGAAGACTCATTGTATAAAGCTATTATTATTTTCTTTTACAGATAAAGAAGCCCATGTGAAGCTATGAAACTAAGACCTTGATCATCTAATTTGCTTACCGGATAGTATGCCCTGTTTCTCTAGTGCTGAAATAAATATTTTATCCTCTTTTATTTTTCTAACAATGATCCTTTTAAGAGTTTCAGCTACCATTGAGAAATATTTAAAATGCTCCATGTCTCTGAGAACTGATTCTCATATGCAGTCTTTACCAGTAATTCTCATTAGTGGCTCCGTGGTAAATTAATGTTGCGCATGGTCCGATTAATTGAATGATGGTGCTTTTTCCCCCCTTAGCCATTCATACATTTTCGTTAGGAAGAGCAAATGATTGTGATAAGAGTTACATTCTAAAGGGGGCTAGCTCTTAGATTGCAATTGACCTAAGTTCTGTTTTTGATTTGTTCAGCCCATTAGAGTTGATTTCAGTCAGTTCTGTGGAAAACAAACAAAACACTAATACAGGGAGAAAAAAAATGAGTGAAAAGGCAAAGGCTCAGGGAGATAAAGGCAACCTCACTAATGAGTCCCCAACTGATTAAAAGTAAATACATTTCTATTCAGAGAAAAGCACAAGAAGCATTTGTTGCCACAAACTGTTTAAGTTTAACAAAAATAAAGAGTTATTCTCAGATTTGTTATAGGAGGACAGCCCCATGGTAGCTAATTACTTCCCAAGTGTCTGCATTTCGGAATGAGCTACCCCCTGCAACATGTGGAATGGACTCATATTTCCTTATCTTGGCATGTAACTTATTACTAGAGATGTCTTTAAGGGTGTCCTTCATCATCATTAACAGATATTTATTGAGCACTTATGCTGTGTATGGCACCCATAAGATGCTATAGGATTTACAGAGTATTGACATTGTCCCTGCCCTATTTCCAGAATAAAGGGAGGGGGGGTTGAGATGCTTGATCAAAGAACACTCACAGAAAGGAAACAAAACCTTCTCTCTTTTAGATCTCTGTCTGTCTCTGTCTTTCTTTTCTCTTTCTCTCTCTGCCTGTCTGTCTGAATCTGTCTCTCTTTTTTCCCATCTCTACTTATATCAAATTCTCTGTCATCTATTTGTCTCTGTCTCTCTATCTTTCCCTCCCCCCCAAACATTGAGAACCCCAATAGCAGGAAGATATGGGTTCAGGGTCTGTCCCTGAGGCATCTTGACTGAGTGACCACTGACAAATCATTGAACCTCTTAGTTCTCTATGCAGATGGATAAGACTACAAAAGCAGGTGCCCATCTGCATTGAGGAGAAATACAATGAGTTAAGAGCAACAGAGATAAGAACTTAACCAAAAACCCTAAATGGGAGAAATAAGGCAAGAGTTAAAAAAATGAAATTAGAATTCTTGAGGAAAAAAATGAAATATTTTAAAATGGAAGGTAGAATATTTGAATCAATGAGTAAACTTCCTGGAAAAAAAAAGAGAATGGAATATACAGAAATCATGAATTGAGAGAAAATAAGAAATATTTGAAGAAAGCCAAAAGAGTGAAAAATAGAACAGGTAAGGAGTCCATTATCAAAAGGAAGCAGCAAGACACCAGAATTCAGCTAGTAACTATAGAACTTTCTTCTGAACATTATCTGGATGTGTACAAACTGCAGATTTTCTTCTGCAACTAATTATTACTATTTTTTTTTGTTCCTGGAGGGAAAAGTTGAGAGAAAGCTGAGAAATCTTCCCTTGTCTCCTATTTTTAATGAAGGAAAAGAAAAGGTAAAAAAGGAGTTGAACTATTTCACAGCTCCCTCTTATAGATCACAAAGAAGATTTCATCCTCTTGCTCTCCACTCAACTCAAGGAATCATGGATAGAGTTTTCACATTAGGTATTTCATATACCAAAGAAATCGCAGGTCTAACTAAAAAAATTAGCTGATCTTTATGAAGTTTTTTATGGTTACCAAGTTCTTTTACGTAAAATATCATCTTTGATCTTCTCAACAACTCTGTGATGTAGGTAATGCATTTGTTATTTTTGTAGACTAGAAGACTACTAGAAGAATATTTCAGTCTTTTAAGCTGGATCCTTTTCTTCCTTTTGCTATTTATGTAAGGGTAGCTCCCAAGATTCTGACCTTGGCTAGATATTCCTTACTTGGTAATCTTGTCTATTCATATAGATTCAATTATCACTTCTATGTAGATAACTCACAAAATTGTATCTCTATTTGTAGTCAGTTTCCACAGCTCCAATGTGTTAACTTTTGATTTAAAATGTGATTCTTAATCCAGAAAATGCAACTTGAAATAGATAAATGCATATAAATACAAATTCTTGCTTTTTTGTTGTTGAGACAATTGGGGTTAAGTGATTTGCCCAGGGTCACCCAGCTAGGAAGTGTTAAGTGTCTGAGACCAGATTTGAACTCAGGAGCTTCTGACTTCAGGGTTAGTGCTCTATCCACTGCACCACCAAGCTGTTCCTCTTGTTTTTCTTTTATTTGACTGTGAATACACTGTGAGTAATGTTATAAGTCCTAATGAACAGCTCTATTTGTCTCAGGTTTGGGACTTTTAGGCATCTGGGTCTAACATGTTCATTATGACTGAGGGGAAGTATATTATATACATATATATATGTATGTATCTTCTCACACATGTTTGCCATATAAATAAATTTTGAATGTGTCTGTATTAAGGTCAGATTCCTCATGCAGTGAAGTTATATTGATAGGAAAATTTACAATTTCACTAGTCAATATTTGTTTCAGTTCATGAATTAGAAATACAAATACCACTCATTTTTAAGATGAGATTTCTTTGTATGGTGTTGCAGTTGAGTTTATAAAAACACTCTTAATAACTGACAAAAGATTTTTGAGTTTATTATTTATTTTTTAAACTTTCTCACTTGAGCTGGAAGTGCGACAGCTACTCATAGGCCTAATCCTAATACATTTTGGCATGGAAGCTTTGACTCATTCCATTTTTCCAGTCTGTACAGTTTTGTTTCTCTGTGGGCTGCCTGGTGGGCCTCTGCTCCTTGGGGCTCACCATATTAGTGCCAGATTTATTGCAGACATACAGTAGTATTAAGTTCACTATAGCTCAGAGCTCTTGAGCTCAAGTGATCTACCAGCCTCAGTCTTTCCAGTAGCAGGTCCTACAGGTGTATACAAACATACCCAGCAAGATGTCTAAATTTAAACTACTAAACCAGTCTTCAAAACTTTTCTTGACCCTTGCCTACAAACACTCTCAGTATCTACTGGGTAGAGTCCCAGGCATCTGGAGCATTTAGGAGAACAATGTTAACATGAATTTTGCAGGACCATTTCTGTCCTCTGGCTTGCAGCTTCTGTTCTGTGGTCCCTTTGTTGACCTCACAACTGTTGCCCTTTGTTCTGAGTCCTTGTTCATGCCTGGGATGGTTATGTTCCCAGCTGTACAAACTAGCCTGATTCACACTAGGGAAATTTCTGCATCACATAGCTCACAGGCAGCCTGGCGCACACTTTCTTGTCTCAGTTTGTTTCATTTTGTTTCTGAGCACCTAGATTTATATAGTAAATAAATATTCAGTCCTTTTCAGCAACTCTAGGGCCTTTGGAGATGAAGCAGCAGCAGCCCGAGTATCTTCCACTGATTAACCAGCAAAGGGGAATGGGTCTCATCTCTGAGGCAGAAGGGATGGGTATGAAGTAGAAGCTGGAGGTCACACTCATCAAAGTTATTATTTGTTTTCCAAATGGAGACATAGAGGGTTTATTGGGGTGAAGGGACTTCCCTATGTCGCTTGACAAATGGATGGTGAAGCCATCAGTTGAACTTATGGTTTTCCTCTCTGTTTACCAGTGTACAACCCCCCTCTCCATACCGAGCCCCTTTCCATCTCTGGCATCTATGGAGTATTTTTATGTTTTATGAAGCTTTCAAACAGCTTTTGTTCTTCAATCTGGTGAACAGATTTAAAGTGCTTTCTGGAATCAGGACAACAGTATCTTTATTTTCCTTCTGGGCAATAAACTTGAACATACCTCTGAGTGGCACTCTGCAGTGACATGATTAATTTTTGACATGAAGTCAATCTAAACATGGAAAATACACCAAGTAATTGGTAAATTAAACAGACTAACTGTAATGAGTCTTGTGGACCAACTTGTCTCCTTGCTGCAATGTCTTGACTCAAGAAGAATACACAATAATTCTGCCATTTTCTACAGGAAGCCCCTTCCCTACTCCCTATCACATTCTCACTCCCAGTTTCATCTCCTTCTGTTCTCAGGATCCATCCAGCCACATTTTGATGGCTGCAGTGGCTTTGAAGCTTTCCCTATGGAACCAATTTTCACCCTCCATGACTGAGAAGCTCCTGTCCTTCAGCAAGGAGTTTAATTCAGTGATAAGTTTACCCAGAAGCCCAGAACTCAAATAGATTTTGACTGTTCACCCTGATGGCAGCATTATAACATGGGGACTAGGAGTGGATTTGTCATGGAGCTTTTCTGATGAGACAGGGCCCTCCAAACTAATCGAGGCTGAAGGGAGATTTTGTCAGGGAGACAAGCATTTGCCCATAGCTAGTGAGACTGTTGGAGATTTGGTGCTAATGGCAGGGTTTCACTGAGAGGAGTATTTAGAAAAGTCACAGCCAATATGATTCCAGATCCTCCTAGGATAATGGGAAGCTTAGAAACCATAGGACATCAATATCAAGGCAGCTGTTTTACACCAGCCAGAAATTCATGACTAAGATTCCTTAATGAGTACTATGGGAGAGGGAAACACACACACACACACACACACACACACACACACACACACAAAACCAAAATCTCTTCAACAGTAATGACAAAGATTTGAGAAATCTTTTTGAATCCTAGAACTGTTACACTCATCTGTAGAAGTCTGTACCAGCCTTTAGGTGCTTCTATTGATTGCAATCCAAATGTCCCACCTCTTGGCTTTGCCCTAGGAGCCATCCTCTCTGACATCATTCATTTTGCCTTTTTGTTTTAGTTACCAAACCTTAGTCTGAATATAGTCCACCAAAAATGCAAAGCAGACATTCTGGATCTTCTCCAGACCCTCCTCAAATTTTTTTCTGTCTGGAAATGAGATGGACTCTTCTGACCTTTCAAGGATGGATATATTCTGTGGAGGATGTAGGAAAGGAGGCATTAGACATGGGATGGGGATCATATGTCAGAGAGATTAAGAATCTGCCCCTGACCATAAGTATATTTCTCTGAGACACATATGCCTCTGATCAGTACCTTGGCATGCCTGCTGGAAACATCATTACCAGCAAGTCTGCCACTTCTTATGCTATTTCTTCAGACTCAAGACAGTAAAACTCAGACTATGGCACTAGATTGGTATGTAAGTCTTTTATATGCAACCTGAGGCTCTTAAAGACACCAGCAAGACTGTGTACTGGATTTAAAATTGGGAAAATTTGGGGTCAAATTTTGACTTAGCTCTGATGGCGTGAAAGATATTTAATTTCCCTGAGTCTCAGTTTCCTCATCTGTAATATAGGGATAAAAGCATGTGTGCAAACTGCTTCAAAAATCTTAAAATGCTACATATAGGTAAACTATGATTTTTAAGACCACTCATTTATATGTAAGAACATTATATCAGACAATAATGAACCAGGGCATACAAAAATTAGGGGATATTTTGGATTAAAATGTTATGAATGGGATTCTAGATTTAGAATGACTCTGGACTCATATGCAGAACCCATGGAACATGTTGCAACAGAGAATTGCCTTTGCTTTTTCCCCAAAAAATTTATGTGGGAAGACTCTGAGACATGTCAACTTATGAGCATACCTTTATGTGTGATCTCTAAGCAAAACCCCACTCAAGGACTGTCTTTTTAGATAGAGGCTAGGGACCAGAAGACAGGAATAAGCTTGAATTTGAGTTTCCTCTAGTCCAACTCTGTTGTAGATTCAGTTCCCTAGAGAAGTTGAATTTTTTTCTTTTTTTGTTTTTGTCTCCCCAGCACAAAGCCTAAGGCATAGTAGGTATTTAACAGATGCTTGTTAAATGATTGAACTGTTATATGAATGGATGGATAAATTAAACTCCAGTACCAGTTTCAACTGAGTTCAAATCTTTTGTGGAGGCAGCTGGTTTTGCAGTGGATAGAGGACTAGGGCTGGAGTCAAGAAGACCTGAATTGAAATACAGTCTCAGACACTTTCTATATGAGCCTGGGCAAGTAACTAATTGCTAATGGCTGTAACTTAACTATAAAGTGGGAATAATAGCATCTCTCTCACAGAATTATTGGGAGGATCAAGTGAGATATTTGTAAAAAGCACTTTGCACAGTGCCTTTTGCACAGCTACACAAATGCTTAGTCCTTTCTTTTCCACAAATTTGTTGGTCAAGACAGAGATACCTTTACTGGTTGGTTGTTGTCTTCCTTCTTGAAGAGGACCAAAATGACATCTTCATGCCACAGTCAAGCTCATGTGTCCAACTATGGCTGATGAGACCAATACAAGCTTGGAATGTTTTGCCACAGATTGGAAACAAATAGTTCTATGAACATTTGGGGCATCTTATGTTTTTTATGGGCTAAATCAATTCTGCTTTGCTCATAAAGCATAGCACCTTCTCTGATGAGATGATGACATGATGGGCAGTCCTCTGCCAATGTCTCCCATGCCATACAGTCGATTCTAAAGTTCTTAAGAGAGACTTTGAGAGTGTCCTTGTATTGCTTTTTCTGACCATCTTGTGAGCACTTGCCCCATGTGAGTTTTTCATAAAATATTTTTTTTTGGCAAGCGTACATTTGACATTTGAACAATGTGGCCAGCTCAATGCAGTTGTGTTTTCTGAAGTAGAGTTGTAATGTTTGGCAGTTTAGTTCGAGAAAGGATCTCAATATCTGGTATCTTATCCTGCCAGGTGAATTTCAGAATTTTCCTAAGACAATTCAAGTGGAATACACATAAAACATTGCCTCAACTACTATGGAGTTTTGTTATACTGCTGCCCTTCTATTATAAGCAATTTAGCTACAGTATAAAACATTGATTCTAACACTATTTGGCCAACTGCCCAATATGCCTGTTGGATACTTGCTTTTCAAACAAAGTTGCTAAATAAATTTCTTGTTTTACAAATGTTTAGAAACCACAGAAGGACCTTTCTTAGACACTATTGAGATAATCTGCCCTTTTATTGTATCTGCTCTCTGCTCTCACTTTCCCTTATCTTGCAAGAGATACTTGGTACTACCCCTCTGTAACCTCTTGCCATTAGGTGGGAGGGTTGCCTTCCTGCCAAGCCCAAAGAAAAAAGGGGGTAATACAAAGGTAAAATTATCTCTGCCAAAAGGATTTTCATTTTCAACGTGATTTCTTCACTGGTTTTCACTAATTCTCATAAATAGCAGCAATGACTTTAGTCCCAGTGCCCACTCACCCTAGCCCACAGATAACTCTGTTTATTCTAGCCTAGTCCAACACTTCCTTGGATGTCTCAGTCAGACCTAGTGCTTCAATTTTCTTTAATCATCTAAATTTTCTTTCTTTTGGAAAATACATGTGTATGGTGGCATATAAAGATGGTTTGACTCAGCATATATATATGTATATATATATACATATATATGTATGTATCTGTCTGTATGTCTGATTTGGGATCTGGTCTACCCCATCTTTAAGGGAAACTGATTTCACTTTTATGGAGGGAGAACTGTGGCTGATGCTTGCTTCTTTGCTTACCTATCTTCAAGAAAGGTACTGGGCTAGAATTAGATGTAATACACCTTAAATATTGATGGTTTAGGAGTGCAATATTTTTGCCATAAGGATAATTACCATTTTTTTCCTTATTGCTTTTAAGGGAAGGATAATACTTAGTTTAATATTGCCAGCTCAGCTTCTTACCATCAAGTGCTGATTACATAAATGACTATCAATAGTTAGTAAAGCTTTTATATTAAAGAAAGCTCTAAATAGAAATTGGAAAAATCATGTAGATTAAGGTAGAGAGTAGAGTACATCAGAGTAAATGAGCTTTTCAGTTGGAAGCAGGATAAGAGATAAGCTCAACCAAGAAGATATCTCATTGGTGAGGTTTGGAATCCACTCTTACAAATCTCTAAGGATGCAGATAAGTGTCATCTTTCTTAACATAGTTTCTCTTAATTAAGGCAGCTTAAGATCATATTAGCTCTATTGGACTGCCACATCAAATTGTTTCTTCCTACGAATCTTAAGATTCTATCAAAATATCTAGATCTTTTTCAGACAAATTGATGTCTAGCCTCAGTTTGCCCATGCTATACATTTGAAGTTGGTTATTTGAGTCCAAATATTTTAGATCTATTTTTAAATTTAATTTTACACTTTACCTTTACATTTCATCTTGACCTATAAGTTTTATAATCATTTTGAAAAAAGAAATAAGACATAATTCATTCTGGATGATGTCCTACTAGAATCTTGGTATCATGTTCTAGTTATGCCTGTTTCTTCTATGCTCTAGAATTATATGTTCTATGTTGAACATATAGAATCATATGTTATATTTCTAGAATTTTGGCAGGAATGGAATCAAAGTTTACTGTCCTATAATCTGCATACAAGTCTCTTTCTTTTCTTTTGAAAACCACAAAATTTGCTTCTCTCTCTTTCCATGATGCCTTTCATGTTGTCCATGTTCAGGAACAGTATCTCAGCAATCACCCTCTCAAAAGCTTTCCTCCAATATCATGTTTTCAGTGAAAATATATGGAATATATTTGGCTTTCTCCTTCTTATTTATAATATTATACTATAGATTAGAGTGCACAATGTATAGTTTATAACCCTTTACATATATGGCTCCCAATAATAACTACCACAGACTTAAGATATTCTACATGTTCTAACCCAAACCATAGTTCCATTGATGTATTCATTTTTTCTTTAATCAGAAGACTCAATTGGTTGAAAGTTGAGAAAGTTAAGATGTCTGACACAGTCAAATATGACACAGTCACATATTACTACAGAACAGAGGTGATAGCATCTTTTCTTTCTCCCCATAAATTTTGGATATGCTTTCTCACAAAAGTATGTGCTACTGGTAGAATCTGCAAAAATAAGAAACATATGTGGCCAGAGCCATGAAGAGGGAAAAGCATATCTATAGACAACATGTTCAGAGGGGCAATTGAAACATATGTCTTCTGGTGGTATTATTGTTTAAATTTTTGATGGGTATGTTCTAAAATGGTTATACAGTCTCAGCTGGGTTATGCTGGGTCTCTGATGGTCTTCAGGTAGTCTGATTCTTAGTCACTGTAAGACCTTGTTCTTTGCTACTAGCTTCTGACTTTCATCTCTTCAGGATGATCTTTCAATCATTTCAGTTACAGTCTACAAAGATATAGTGGCTAGAAAACATTTCACTGATACAGAGCAGGTTGATTGCTCTTCTGTCAAAGTCCCTATCCCAGGTAACAAAAGCTAGGCAGACTGCTCCTCTTGGTAAGGTTAAATTTTTGTTTTTCAACCCTTTAATCCAGAGCAAAGATCATAGTCCCCTGTCCCTGACAATTATCTGACCCAAGGTTAGAAATTCCAGAACTCTTATTTGTTTTAACTTACAAATTAATTGGAACTATAAAAATAAGACATAAACTAAAGAACCAAGGTCATTGTTTTCTACACTCAGCTCAAATTTCTGCCACGATTATGTACATAGATAAGCAGCAAAATCATGTTGATTTGGGGGTTATAGATTAGCAAGAAAAACCTTTGTATTCCTATACTATCTGTTCTTTGCATCCCTTTAATAGTGGCTCCTGGTTTGTCAAAATAGTTCATTTGGAAAAATCCTAGAGAATATAATACTTTCTACAAAGAGACAATAGGTTACCTGGAACCACCTTTCCCCTTACCTCCCCACCCCCAGCCAAACCTTAAGTTCATTTCTTTTTTTTAAAAAAAATTAATTCTAGTTTTTAACCCAGTGTAGAAATGGCCCAAGATCTCAATCTTCTAAAGTAGCTAAGTGGCACAGTGAATAGAATACTGTCTCAGAATCAAGAAAACATGAGTTCAAATACTCAGATGCTTACTAGCTGTGCAACGCTGGGCAAGTCAATCATATTTGCCTGAGTTTCCTCATGTGTAAAATGAGCTGGAGAAGGACATGATTAACCACTCTAGTATCTTTGCTAAGAGAATCCTAAATGGGGTCACAAAGAGTCAGATGTGACTGAAAAATTATGGAACACCAACAATAAAGTGGCAATGCTTTATTGCCACTACAATTCCTACAAAATTATGCCTGTAGGCATGGCCTTGGAAGAATTGCAGTCTAATTCATATGAGAACTAATGCTTCTGTGAAAAAATATTGGACAATACCTTATTGTTTCTGAGGCAAGTAGAAAAGATATGCAAATCTGGGATTGGAGTTGGGGATTTAACTACAAAGAGAAATTTCCTATTCCCTTACATCTCCAAGGGAAACTGAAACAAAATGATTTGATTGTTGAAACCTTTCCTGGAAGATAATCAAAATCATATAGTTTTGTTCTAGTTATTTTAAAAAACAAATACTTGTTAATTGCTTACTATATGACTGTGGACAAATAAATTAATTTCTATTGGGTCTCAGTTTCCTCATCTGCAACAAGGGGAATTTAAAATTGTTCTAATCTGGGATTCTGTGATTTTGTACAATCTTCTAGAAAGTGGTAGTTGGTAAGGTAAAAGTCACACAACAAACAAAGATCTTTCAGTGGATCTGGGATCTCATCACTGTATTTCCTCTAAAGATGCAGATAGCAACCCTTCTCTGACTATAATTTATGTCTGATTTCTATACATGACTTCCCACATATTCACTACAGTCTCCCCAACATGCTGAGGAGCTTTTCAAATTTCCTGACATTTTTAAATACCAAAGAAGAAGAAGGGAATCTTTTATGTTTTAATATTATGCTAAGTCCTCTAATTTTTGTCTCAGAATAACTCTGGGAGGTAGGCACTACTATTATCACTATTTTACAGTTGAGGAAACTGAGGTAAAAAGAGGTTAAGTGACTTGCCTAGATCACACAGTTAGTAAGTGTCTTGAGGTCAAGTTTGGATTCAGGTCTTTCTGACTCCAAGCTCAATGCTCTATCTATTGTACCATCTTCCTTCCTAGAAGTTTGTGTGTTTCCCAATGGTTAATTCCTATTCTGATTTGTGATTGGCCTTTGTTTCTTAGTTTTTCCCTTCCTCCCTCTCTCTCTTTTCTCCCTCTCTTCCTCTCTTCTTTCCTTCCTTCCTTCCATTCTTCCTTCCTCCCTCCCTCCCTTCCTTCCTTCTTTTTTCTCTCCCTCCTATCCCTTTCTTCCTCCCTCCCTCCTCTCTCTCCCTCCATTCCATCATA